>CM053037.1:42369204-42385548 GCA_028564925.1 Lithobates sylvaticus | reverse complement strand
AACACCAGACTACACAGTATTAGATACTGTGTACACCGCCTGAAGTGTAGTACAAACTGTACACACTGTATTAGATACTGTGTACACCGCCTGCAATTTATTAGAAACTGTACTACAGCTGCACTGTATTGTGTACTGTGTACACCACCAGAAGTATAGTAGAAACTGTGCACAGTTTATTAGATACTGTGTACACCACCAGAAAAGTAGTAGAAACTGTACTACGGCTACACTGTATTGTGTTCTATGTACAAAACCAGAAGTGTAGTAGAAACTGTACACACTGTATTAGATACTATGTACACCACCAGAAAAGTAGTAGAAACTGTACTACGGATGTATTGTATACTGTGTACACCACCAGAAGTGTAGTAGAAACTGTACACACTGTATTAGATAATGTGTACACCGCCTGAAGTGTATTAGAAACAGTACACAAGACATATAAGTCATTGTTATTCAGCGTACACACGGTCGGAATTCTCGTCGGAAAAAGCTCTGATGGTTTTCCCGTCGGAATTCCAATGGAATTTTGCTCAAACTGTCTTGCCTACACACGGTCACACCAAATTCCGACGGTCTGTAACACAGCGGCATAAAACAGGTTCGACAGCACTATAAAAGGGAAGTTTAATGCTTCCGAGCATGCGACGAATTGTTTCCGAGCATGCGTCGAAATTTTGCGTGTCGGAATTGCCTACACACGATCGGAAAATCCGATAGAAAGGTTTTCCGTCGGAAAAATTGAGAACAGGTTCTCAATCCAAAGTCCGTCGGAAATTCCGACAGAAAAAGAACGTTGGGCATACACACGGTCGGAAAATCCGATGAAAAGCTCCCATCGGACTGTTTCCATCAGAAAAATTCCGACCGTGTGTACGCCGCATAAGGGTTTGTTTTTTTCTTAAATAACAAACATCTTACCTCCACTGTGCAGCTCGTTTTGCATACAGTGGCCCCGAACCTCGTCTTCTGGGGTTCCGCGGCGACTCTCGTGGCTCCTCCTCACATCAGATAACCCCCTAGGAGAAGCACTCTCCCAGGGGGTTACCTTGCGGGCATGCTCCCAAGTCAAGCATTTGCGTCCATAGACACGAATGCCGGACTCGGCCCCGCCCCCTGGCACCCGTGTCATTGGATTTGATTGACAGAAGCAGTGGGAACCAATGGTAGTGCTGCTATCAATCTATCCAATCAAGAGCCGGGACCCACGTGGAGAGAGCGCGTCTCCGCCGTCAGAAATAAGGTTAAGATAAGTAAATTTGATCACCTCTACCATTTTTAGTTTTTGCGCTATAAACAAAAAAAAGAGTGACAATTTGGCAAAAAACACAATATTTTGTAGTTTTTGCTATAATAAATATCCCAATTAAAAAAAGAAAAACAACAATTTTTTTTCCTCCGTTTAGGCCAATATATATTCTTCTACATATTTTTGGTAAAAAAAAAATTGCAATAAGCGTATATTGATTAGTTTGCACAAAAGTTAGTATACAAAATAGGGGATAGATTTATGTCATTTTTATTATTATTATTATTATTTTTTTTTAGTAGTAATGGCAGCGTTCTGCAATTTTTATCAGGACTGCTACATTGCGGCGGACAGATCGGACACTTTTGACACTATTTTGGGACCATTGACATTTATACAGCGATCAGTGCTAAAAATAGCTATTGATTACTGTATAAATGACACTGGCAGGGAAGGGGTTAACACTAGGGGGCGATCAAGGGGTTTAATGTGTTCCCTAGGTGTGTTCTAACTGTAGGGGGGATGGGACTGACTAGGGGAGGAGGGAGATCAGTGTTCATACTTAGTATGAACACACGATCTGTCTCTCCTCTACCCTGACAGGACCGGGATTTGTGTGTTTACACACACAGATCCCGGTTCATGCTCTTTCGCACACGATCATGGGTGCCCGGTGGTCAGCGCGGGCTGCCGGGCATACACATCGGCTCTGTGGACATGCGGCGGGCACGTGCGGGTGCCTCTGGCGTCGCGTGTGCCTGCTGTGTCGTCTTAAAGGAGTGACATACAGCAACGGCGATTTGTCCAGCCGAGCCAACCCGCCGCAGTAAAAAAAAATGCGGCGGCTGGTCGGCTAGTGGTTAATACACCACCTGAAGTGTATTAGAAACAGTACACCACGGAATGCACTGTTGATATAGGCCACACCGAATGCAGAGTTTATATGTATATATACTAGACTAACTATATATATATCTCAAATATACTGCCACTAAATGAATAACCTGCCTGCTTAATCTAACTCAAGCTATCTCTCTGTCCAAGCCAACAACACTAAACACGGCTGCTGTGTAAGCAGCCTTATATAGTGTGGGGCGTGGACTTGAGCCATGATTGGCCAAAGGCACCCTGCCTTTGGCCAATTATGGCTCTCTTAGCAGAGCGCGCTGTTATTGGCCAAAGCATGCAGGTCAGGTGCATGCTTTGGCCAATCATCATACAGTAATGCACTGCGATCTCGCAATGCATTATGGCGTTTGAAGTTGAATTTCGCAAACGCCCCATAATGTTCGTGTTCGGCGAACGGGCGAACACCCGATGTTTGAGTCAAACTTATATTCGACCTGAACATCGAGCTCATCCCTAGTTGCCTGGGTCCGTATGATGCAAAATTCGAGTGTATTTTTCTGCCCAGGGCCACAGGTGCTACACTGGTATATGCCAGTGCATGCGCAAATACTGGTGTATACCCACATACAGCTGTTGATTTCTATAGGCAGCTGTATGAACTACCCTCTGGCTCCCAAACAGAAAATGACCACTGAATTTTATGTCATACCACCCCGAGTGCCCGTTTTAGAGACCTACAAAGTATTTCTTGGGGTTGAGCTTTGTTTACATTTTATGCCCCGTACACACGGTCGGATTTTCCGACGGAAAATGTCCTATCGGACCATGTTTGTCGGAAATTCCGACCTTGTGTGGGCTTTATCAGACTTTTTCCGTCGAATTTCCGACGGAAAAAGTTTGAGATCCTGCTCTCAAATTTTCCGACAACAAAGTCCTATCGGCCTTTTTCGGATCGTGTGTAGCAAATTCCGACGGACAAAGTGCCACGCATGCTCAGATCACATTACAAGACCAAAGCTGTGGGCTACTAGCCTCTACGTAGTTCCGTCGTACGCAACAAACGTCACCACGTTCAGAATGATCGGATTTTCCGACAACTTTGTCCGACCGTGTGTATGCAACACCAGTAGAGAGGCAAGGGGTAATTGGGTCTACAACGCAGGTGCTGAGTCTGCGTATAGTGAGCCAGTAACCCACAAGAAATGGGGAAAAGGGGGTTGGACTATTTCGGGACTGGTGGTAAATATAAACAAGGACTGAGGTAAAGGTATTTAGAAAAAAATAGATTTTTAATAGAAAAGACAATTACATAATAAACACTGTATAGTGTTCAGTTTCATAAAAACAAACAAACACAGTAACCCCTCCTTTACAATCATCAAACTCGACAAAAGAGTGCAGGCCTGGGCCCGTAAGCTTGACGTCTGTTTGAGCGTAGGGAGGAGATGTCTCTCGACCGGTTTCGCAGCGTAAGCTGCTTCTTCAGGAGATAACTCTAGAATAGATATTGTTGTTCAATATATAGTATATACACAGCATTTATACAGGAGAATTACAACATGAAGAAATAGGATGCGTCGGCTCACCAGTGCATATGGAGAAAAGTTCCCATCGAGCCCGATAATGCCTTACCCGGCGGATATGGGGGCGTTACTACATGGACTAAGCAATGACAATAAGGGGAAATACATCAATATAATTGTATTCATTGGTAAATTACCATCACCACCTGTGATGAATTATGGGATAAATGTGCATAGAATTCCCCAAGGGTTGAGATAAAGAGGGGGGTTGGACGTGAGGCAAGGGGAAGGTGGGGGCGGGGGGGGGGAGGGGAGAAATGGAGGGAGGTGGGAAAAAGGGGGGGGGAAGGGGGAAGGGAAGGGGAAGAAGGGGGGGAGGGGGGAAGGAAAAAAAAAAAAAAAAGGGGGGGCAGGGGATGGAGGAAGGGAGGGAGGTGAGGGGAAGAAAGGGGGAAGAAGGCTATGAAATTAATGCCATAGATGGTGACCGTTAAAAATAGTTAAACAGCACTTACATAGATTTTGTCAAAGCCGAACCAGGATGCCGGAACGTGGGGAGTCAGCTAGTTATTATTGTATTAGGTAGACAGGTATAGCGGTTATTATCTGAACACAGAGAACCGTCTAAAGGGTACAATGTCCAACGACTAAGGTCTGAAAGGGAGAGGTAATGATCCCAATCAATAAAGGTAATAAGCAGTTGGAAGGGATAAATAATGAGGGAAGCTTTAAGTTTTAGAGTACATACCAGGTAGCTGAAAATCCCACGATTAGTTCCGCATCCAGGATGGTTCCATGTGCCTACTGACGGTGTAAAGACACCGTCATATAGGCGCCCCAATCAATGACGTCAGTAGGCACATGGAACCATCCTGGATGCGGAACTAATCGTGGGATTTTCAGCTACCTGGTATGTACTCTAAAACTTAAAGCTTCCCTCATTATTTATCCCTTCCAACTGCTTATTACCTTTATTGATTGGGATCATTACCTCTCCCTTTCAGACCTTAGTCGTTGGACATTGTACCCTTTAGACGGTTCTCTGTGTTCAGATAATAACCGCTATACCTGTCTACCTAATACAATAATAACTAGCTGACTCCCCACGTTCCGGCATCCTGGTTCGGCTTTGACAAAATCTATGTAAGTGCTGTTTAACTATTTTTAACGGTCACCATCTATGGCATTAATTTCATAGCCTTCTTCCCCCTTTCTTCCCCTCCCCTCCCTCCCTTCCTCCATCCCCTTCCCTCCTCCCCCCCCTTTCTCTTTCCCCCCTTTTCTTTTTCCCCTCCTCCCTCCTCCCCACCCCCCCCCTTTCTCTTTCCCCCCTTTTCTTTTTGCCCCCCTTTCTTTTCCTCCCTTTCCTCCCCACTACCCTTCCCCTCTTTCCCCCCCCCTCTTTCCCCCCCCCGCCCCCACCTTCCCCTTGCCTCACGTCCAATACTGTGGGGGGCGTGGCTAGGCAATGGCGGAGTAGAGAGACACGCTGGCTAAGCATGGACCTCTCCCACCAGCGTCCCAGGTAGACCATTAAAATAAAAAATTCAAGCACCAGCGAAACCAAGCAAAATATACACATCAGCAGAATTGCAGATCCCCGTTTACTCTGTGCGCCTCTGCGAGACTACCGAGACTACTACCGAGACTACTGAGATCATTTGAGTACCCCTTGAGACAAACGGACTGTCGGCTTGCCGGGGTTGCTGTACAGAGCACACAGAGCGTACAGACCGGTGGACAAGTGGAACCTGCTGTGCATAGACTGACGCGCTACGGGATTTTTTTTTTTTTTTTTTTCTCTCTACCCGCTCCGCCGGAGAGCTTACAGAGCATTACGGAAAGGAGAGGAGCGGCACAGCACAGCACGAGTGAGAAGCGGACCTTACACAAGGTTAGGGGGAGACAGGTGGAACGACCTGTGCATAGATAGACGCACCCGCGGGATCTAACCTACCTGCTCCCCGCCGGAAAGTCCAGAGAGCCGTGCTGAGAGAGGAGCGGCACAGCACGAGCCCTGCACTGCACCGTACCGCACCGCACTGTTCTGTGGAAGATGGTCACGGAGGGAAGCAGATCAGATACAAGGTGAGCCTGAAGGTGGGAAGGGGGAGAGCGGAGCCGAGATCGGCAACGATATATGGATTCTGTTTTTTTTCTTTTTTTTTTTTTTTTTTTTTTCAAATACCTTCTTCATATACCCTGTTTAACCTCCTTGATCTTGAAAACTATCTGGAAAAATTAGTAAGAACACAACCGGGGGTTAAAAGGGTTAAAAGGAACCTAATCACTTTGATCTATAACACAAGTTTAATAGAGCCCAGTACCTACTGTATTCTGAACCCAGCGCTGTGGAACTATGCAGGACATTTATAAAGGAGCATAGCAGGTTTACCCCCGTCCACCCCGTCCATTGGCCCAGGTGTAGGACTATCGTGCAATCTGCTGACATCTGCAGAGTTAATCTGTCTGCTGAATCTGAATCTGCAGAGACCGCAGAAATAATAATTAAAAACTGTGACAGACGAGAGGCGCATCATAATATTCTTCTCTGGAGGGAACAGTATTTAAATAGATGTACTTTCTTGGTCCGCGTCAATTGCACGTTATAAATTGTAATAAGGCACCATTTGAAAATTAAGGACTGCTAAAGAGGCTCCAAGTATTAAACAGTCGCAGACACAGGTTCAGGGGTGATCTGCGGGACTCTACTGTTGGGAGGAACCCCGACCCCTTAGGGGTATGCACAGTACGAGGAGGAAAGGGGAAGATAAGCATTTCCACAGAGACCCCCTGCAGCAGGAGATAAAAGGTTTTTTTAGGCTCACCCGAGCAGCAGTGCGGGCATCTACATTGGAGACCAGAGAGATTACAGGTACTGAGATACCAATGGCAGCACCCCGGATGAGTCTCCCCCTGGAACCAGCCCCAGCTCAAGCTCATGAGATGAGAGATGTGAAAAAGGGGGAACAAGTGACTGAGATAGGGGACTTGAGGGCTCTGCTACAAGCCCTCCCTACTAGGCAGGAAATGGAGGCTCACTGGAAGCTAATGGAAACATTGGTTTCTCGTCTTGAAGAGGGACATACACGGGAAATGCAGTGCGTACGTACGGAGGTTCAGACCTTAACAGACAGAGTAAATGAGGAAGGATCTGCTATAGAAAGACTGGAATCACGTGTACTAAAATTAGAAAAGGAACAGCTAGCTCAAGACTCCAATTTTCAATTAAAAATGGAAGAGGCCGAGGACCGAAGTAGGAGGAATAATCTAAGATTTCGAGGCATTCCTGAGAATATCGGAGAAGAACAACTATACCAAACCATAGTCAAAATATGCCAGGATTTAGGGGTAAACACCACCCCTAGGGATATTGAATTTGACAGACTGCATAGAGCCCCGGGACCCAGATCGACAGATTTGACAAGACCTCGAGATGTAATCGGACGTTTACACAGATACTCCCATAGAGAGCTGATCAGTAGGAAAGCATGGGAGAAAGGCCCGGTAACATACGAGGGAGATAGGATTAACATACTTCCAGACTTATCCCGAGCTACACTTCAAAGGAGAGCACAACTGCGCCCTCTATTAGACAAGATAAAATCTGCTGGGGGGACTTATCGTTGGGGGTATCCGATATCGTTGACAATTAGGATGGAAAAAGGGTCTTTTTTATTACAATCACCAGAAGACCTTCCGGCGCTATTTCTGTTCCTGGGAGTTGAAAGCTGCGAGGTCCCAAATTGGCTTTTGCCGATCAGGAAGCGTTCATACAGAGGGGGGGTTCCAAGGCCTGCTGTACCATCATCATTTACAAATCAAGCAGAAGTTCAGCAGATACAGCAAGCACGGGAGGAGGAGAACGCTTAAGATGGTGCTGAATTGAAGAAAGGAGATGTTAACCTTCTGGCTATGGGACATATTTTTTTTCTTTTTTTTTTATTTTTTTATTTTTTTTGTTTTTTATTTTTTTTTTTTCTCTTTTTCTCTTTCAAACCAAGCAGTAGCTCAGTAAATATAGCAAGCACAGGAGGAGGAGAGCGCCTAAGCTGGTGCTGAATTGAATTGAAGAAGGGAAATGCTACCCCCCTGGCTATGAGACATATGTTTTCTCTTTCTCTGTTTATTTTTTTTTTGTGTTATATTGCCTTTCT
Organism: Lithobates sylvaticus; assembly: GCA_028564925.1. NCBI lineage: Eukaryota > Metazoa > Chordata > Amphibia > Anura > Ranidae > Lithobates > Lithobates sylvaticus. Next base: position 42,377,767 of record CM053037.1, on the reverse strand, counting down.
CGCCCCCTTCCCCCCTCTCCAAGAACTGCCTTAATGAACACATCCTCACCCTTTTATCACTTTATTGTATTCCCTTTTATTTTTTTTTTTATTTATTTTTTTTTTTTTTTTTTAATTTTTTTTTTTTTTTTTTTTTTTTTTTTTTTTTTTTTTTTTTTATTTATTTATTTATTTTTTTTTTTTTTTTATTTTTTTTAGGAGATGCGGGGAGAAGCCCTGTTTTTTTAAGGAGATGTGGGGATAAGCCTTGATGCCGCGGGCTGCTCTCTGGAGAGGCAGTCAATAGAGGAGAGAGGTGGAGGGTTGGGAGGGGGGGTTAGATAAGAGGGATGGGAGGGGGAGGAAGACACCGGAACACAGGAATAGAAGGTGACACAAGCACACACACTGCAGCGAAGGTAGGAGGGAGTGAGTAGTGGGAGGTCTGGGAGGATAAAATTGAATAGAATACATAAATAGTTCACAATAAAATAGGCTATTGAGATGGGTTGATTGAGAGGGACAATGGGGAAGAGAGGGAGGGGGGGAGGGCGAGAAGGGAAGAAAGCGGGGTTAAATAAGATATAAATAAATTAATAATACAGTAGTAAATCTATACACTAAGTTTCAAGAAATGAATAATGAGCACTAGGGGAAAGGGGGAGTACACAGAAAACACACACACCAGGGTATAAGGTAAGATCTGCCTTTCTGGACGCTGCCCGCGGCGGCAAGGCTCCCCCTCTCTTTGCCTTTTTTTTTTTTTTTTTTTTTTTTTTCCTTTTCCCCCCCCCATATTATTCCTTTTTATTATTAAATTGTATTCTCTGCACTTTGGGGGGGGTTAATATGTTTGTACGTAAAAGAGGTGTAATGTGGCCCAAGGTAAGGGGAGGAGGGTGTGGGGAGGAGGGAAGGAAATGGGATCGGGATGAGAGGAATGTGAAATGGGGTGAAGGAGCAGAGGTGAGGAAGGAGGGGGAGAGAGGACAGAGGGAGAGGAGGGGGGAGGAAGAGGGAAAAAAAAAAAAGAAAAAACTATGAGGAGCCCAACCAGGAGGGATCAAAATATACTGGGAAGGGCTGGAGGGATAGAGGTTCGTGCCTGGCCCACTCGGGCATTGTTTAGTCACCCCCCGTATCCATCACCTACGGGAAACTAAAGTACCCATAGGTAGGTGTTGGGAAGCTTAGTTTAGGGTTTTTTTTTTTTTTTTTTTTTTTTTTTTTTTTTTTTTTTTTTTTTTTTTTTCTCTCTCTCTCTTCTCCACCTTTCTCTCTCCTTTCTCCCCCATCTTTCCTCCCCCGCTGGACACCACCGGGTCAGGAGGAAAATGGAGGGGACAAGGGTTACCTCATTGAACGTTAAAGGATTAAATACTCCTGAAAAACGAAAAATGTTGTTGAATGAACTTAAGCGCCTAAAAACAGATGTGGGGATGGTGCAAGAAACGCACCTGAAAACAGGGGCCTCTTTATATCTCCAAAATAGACACTTTCCCAATGTGTATCATGCATGTAATCAAAAATCTAAAACAAAAGGAGTTGCTATTTTAATTTCTAATAGAATTCCTTGGTCACTTCTGGAGAAATGTCAGGATGAAGGAGGAAGATATATCTTTCTTAAGGGGATTATAGGATCAGTAAAAGTGACTTTAGCTACTATATATGCCCCGAACTTAAACCAAGATAGCTTTCTGAAAAAGACTCTGTCTAAACTAATGGAATTCAAGGATGGAATTCTAATAACAGGGGGTGACTTTAATATCCCTCTTGATCCCAAATTAGATACTTCTAAAGGAACCTCCTCAATAGCGATCGGAATAAGAAAAAATATAACCAGAAAGCTTGAAGAATGCCAATTAGTAGATGCTTGGAGGGCCTTTCATGCTGAAGAGAAGGACTTTACTTTCTTTTCTAACCCACATCACTTATATTCGAGAATTGATCTTTTTTTAATACCACAGCAAATACTTTCGAAGGTCCGGGACACTCAAATAGGGAATATTACCTGGTCAGATCACGCCCCAATCACAATAAGGATAGACCTGACGGGAGGGACTCAAAAAATGGAATGGAGATGGCGACTAAATGAAAGCCTGTTACAGTGCCCCGAGATTCGAGATGATCTAACTACAGAAATCAATTCATATTTTCAAACAAATGACGACGGGGAGATGGATATGGGAATAGTCTGGGAGGCTCATAAAGCGGTAATTAGGGGAATTTTAATCAAACATGGCACTCGAGTGAAGAGAGCCAGGGAGGAGAGGATGATGTGGTTACTGGAGAAGATACAGGAAATGGAGAAAAAAACATAAAAAGACATTGGAAAGGGAAACCGGAATTGACTTAGCAGACCTGAGAAGACAACTATCAGATCTTCTCAGGTATAAAGCCAGGGCTATCCTCCAATATGGAAAGAGCGTAATATATCATTCAGGAGATAAATGCGGAAGAGTTTTAGCTAAAAAATTAAAAGAACAACAGAAGAGGTCATATATACCTTACATCAAAACTGAGGGAGGTCAAAAAACTTATATGCCTAAAGACATTGTAAAGGAATTTAGAGAATTTTATAAGACACTATATAACCTACCAATCCCTTCCGTATCCCCTCAGTCGATGGAAGAATATCTGACCTCCTCACAAATAACTAGATTGTCATCTTCAGCTCGCTCAGAGATGGAGATGCCAATCACAATAGAGGAAGTGAGACTAGCCATAAAATCGATGAAAGGTGGGAAGGCACCTGGCCCAGACGGGTTTTCCTTGCAATACTTTAAAAGTTTTCTCCCTGTATTAAGTCCATACTTAGCTAAAACATTTAATATTTGGGGACATACATCAACCCCACCAGCAGAGGCGTTGAAGGCACATATTGTAGTAATACCTAAAGAAGGGAAGGATCAATCAGTGTGCAGTAGTTTCCGTCCAATATCCCTATTAAATATAGACATGAAAATTTTCACAAAGATACTTGCATCCCGCATACAACCGTACTTGACTCAGTTAATACATTTGGACCAAGTGGGGTTCGTCCCCACACGAGAAGCTAGAGATAGCACTATAAAAGTGTTAAATTTGCTCCAATATGTAAACCAGAGAGGGATGTCAAGTGTCTTTGTGAACACAGATGCCGAAAAGGCTTTTGATAGGGTTAATTGGACTTTTATGAGGGGAGTACTAAAACACATGGATTTTGGAGATAGAATGTTACACTGGATTGAAGGGATATACTCTACACCACAAGCCTTGGTTAAGGCTAACGGAGTTCATTCAGAGTATTTCTCTATATCAAATGGGACGCGCCAGGGCTGCCCTTTATCGCCTCTATTATTTGTTCTGACTTTGGAGCCCTTGTTAAATAAAATTCGTCAAAATCCCGATATTAGTGGTATTTGTATTGGAAAACAAGAATATAAAGCCTCCGCATATGCGGACGATCTACTTTTTTCAATTACAAATCCACAGATATCACTTCCAAACCTCATAAAGGAGGTGGAAGAATACGGTGCCCAGTCGAACTTTAAGATAAATTACAGCAAGTCGGAGGCGATGTGGGTGTCCATGGAGCACCCCATATGCAAGAATATAGTGGATAGTTTTAAGTTTAGATGGACATCAAGTGCACTAAATTATCTTGGAATCTATATCCCACCGAAGTTAAAAGACATCTATGTTTTAAATTATCCCCCTTTAATTAAAGAAGTAACAGCACTATTGGAAAAATGGAGTAAAGCAAGACATTCCTGGTTCGGGAGAAGTAATATTCTAAAAATGAGTATTATACCAAAGTTCCTGTATCTTTTCCAGGCCTTGCCTGTGTCTGTCCCTCTGGCCTTCTTTAACCAAGCTAGATGTGTCTTTACAAAATTTATCTGGGCAAGTAGACGCCCAAGGATAAATAGAAAACTGCTCACTTTATCAAAAACGGCAGGAGGAATAGCAGCGCCAGACCTATATAAATACTACCTAGCGTCCCAACTGGGTAGGATAATAGATTGGAACCGAAATGAAGGGAGTAAACTGTGGATCAATATCGAGCAATATGTTAGTAAAATCCCACTTAACAGGGCAATATGGTGCTGCGCTGCTATCCCTCCTGCAGTAAAGACACACCCCTTGATAGGACCCACACTTCTGACGGGAGAAAAGTTTATCCAGAATTCTAAACCCTCTTCAATAAAATCCCCCCTGTTTCCTATCTTGGGGAACCCGGATTTTCCTCCGGGCCTTGAGCTAGGGGTCTTCAAAAAAATGATAGATAGAGGCATTTTCCAAGCATCGCATTTCTTTAATCTTAATAATTGGCCAACACTAGACTTATTAATGAACATGGATGGTCAGTTTAAATTACCTTTTTGGCAAGCACGACAGATTAGACACTTCCTGGAATCCATAGGGCCCCAGGAAAGCTATAACCGACCAAGAACAAAATTTGAGAGATACTGTGAGGAGAAAGGGTCTTTCCCCCACGGAGTCTCTAAGTTATACGCAATGCTGACCGCCCCTCCAGAACACTTTAAGATGGTAAGCCTGGGAAAGTGGGAGAGAGATTTGGAACAAATTTTCACAATAGATCAACAACAGAATATAATATATCTAACCTTAAACTCCTCCAGATGTACTAAGATTCAGGAATTGAATTACAAAATTCTAACGCGATGGTATTATACACCCTCCCTAATGAACAAATTCTCCCAAACGACATCGGATAGGTGCTGGAGGGGCTGTCAAGAAAGAGGTACCATTGTACATATTTTCTGGACTTGTCCAAAAATTAAAATTTTCTGGCAGGAAGTGCAGAGAATCATGCAACGATTCACGGATTACCGGATACCATGGGACCCGGCATTCTATCTCTTACATTCCTCACAAATCCCACGGGAGAGATATAAAAACTCACTCTTGTGCCACATGGTAAATGCTGCTAAAAGTAGTATAACGGCATGCTGGAAGGATCCAGCTGCACCGCAGATCTCCATGTGGCTTAACAAGGTGAGAAACATAGGGATAATGGAAAATATGATTCCCACAACTATGACTAAAAAAGAACAAATATCTGAAACATGGGCCCCATGGGAGTCCTTTCTGCAAACTGAGGAAGGTAAGAGACAGATCGGGGAGGAAAGTTGGGAGTAACTCGAATACAACTAGTAAAATAAGTAGAAATGAGGTATATACAATACGGCCATCGACGGGAGAGGGGGGGGGAGGGGGGAGGGGGGGGGGGGGGGGGAGGGGAGGGAGGGGAGGAGGGGAGGGGGGGGGAGTCCCCTTTTTTTTTTTTTTTTTTTGTTTTGTTAAGTTAGGGAGTAGTTAACAGGGAAGGGGGGGGGAGGGAAAAATAAAATAAACAGGTCTATGGATTTAGAATATAGAAAGGCAAAGGCAGATATGCAACATGAAGATAATGTGATGCAATATGTAAAGGCTATGCCGTATCTTTTTATTTTATGTTTAAACAGTATATCTATGTAGTCCTGTAAAGAAATAAAGAATTTAAAAATACCTTTAAAAAAAAAAAGTAGTATGGTCATTGCACGCACGGTCACCACCACAGACAACCAATTCTTTGTCAAATATATTTTTGTTCTCTTTGTTGCCTTTTCATTCTGATTTTTGTCTGCTTGTCATTTTTTTTTGTTTCTTTAGGACTGTGGAAGGCAAGCAGTTACGTGAATGGTGACAGATGGTCATTGTCACCTCCTGGACCTTCTTGTCTCCCCATGGGAAGATCAGACATACAGATAAAGAAATCATAAATGGGATTTTTTTTTTTTTTTAAATAGCACAAGCAGATGCCCACACGGCTATCCCGGACATGAAGGCTCGGGGTTTTAGGTTGCATCCGTAAGGAAGGGAAGGGCCGCATAATAGGCCGAGGCTTTCAGGCCTTACAAATGGGAAGATGGATCTCTTGTGAAGCGGCGGCTAAGAAAGCCAAGCTTTAAATATCAGTGCTTGTCACTGGATATCCTTAATCTGATATCCTGCAGAGCCGCGCTCTCATCTGTCTCTCTCTGCCCGCAATCTCCTTAATCTCAGTACAGGAAACCTGAGATGGTCTGCACAGGGAACAACAGACCCCCCCCCCCCCGAATTACCTATCTGCGTATGCATAATGGACACATATGAATTTCTTTGGCTAAATTGGTCCCGGAAAATATTCCCGTGGTGCGTCAATGCATCGGCCTGGATTATTTCACTTTGTGCTGTCGGCCAGGATTTGGCTGCTGATTTTAACACAAGAATTTATGTTTCTTATTTTAAAGTTACACAGAGGTCACCGACCCTGCCAGGCAACCAACCGGGGTTGTCAACCCAAATAAACGCTAAAGGGTCTATTGATTAGACACTCCGCGCAACGTATGTGAAGGATTTTCTGTCTGAACTTCAGAGACGAACAATTGAAGCGGGAGGGGGACCCACTGCCCGTTTTGCCTAGGGGATGATAAATAAGGTGATATACATTTTCTCTGCTGTCCAACACTCTGGGATGTAAGTGGGCCCTTGACGTCCTCCTGTAGACTGTAGACCTGCTGGTCCTGCATTATGACATCAGAGAGCTGCGACTGCTTGGACAGTAAAAGGAGGCAGCCTTGGAGGACCAATCCCATGAAGAGAAGTAATCCTGCAGAACCAAGAAATAAGGTACGTATATCACATGATTTATCATTCCCTAGGCAATTGCAGTGGGGAAAAGAAAGAGAGAGAGCAGCGCCGCTCTGAGAGTAGTGGGTCTGATTACAGTGGAAACTGTATGCGAAATTAAAAAGAAAGTATGTACTCACACTTTGTTTAAAAATATCAGGCACGTAGCGGTATCTTTATTTTGTCTGAAGTCCTCGGTCGTCCTCCGGTATCATGGCTATGGTGGGGAAACGCACGGCCCTTGCGTCTCGTGGTTCCGAGGTGAGTGCGTCCCAGGATAGGCACGTAAGCAGGATTGATGACATTGGTAGGCGTGGTTGGAAGCGCTCGCGTTCGGAGCATGCCTGCTCCTTCATCAGGCGGTGTCACCTATCACAATGGCCCTTTACCATGTGATCAGCTGTGTCCAATCACAGCTGATCACATGTAAACAGACTTGCGGTTATTGGCATTCCTTTCTTCATGCGCTGTCACTGTGTGTGGAAAGGAGAGCGTATTATGCCGCGTACACACGAGCGGAATCTCCGTCCGAAAAATCTTGGATGGTTTTTCCGACGGAATTCCGCTCAAGCTTGTCACACAAAAGTTCTCGGAACTTTCGACCGTCAAGAACGCGGTGACGTACAACACTACGATGAGCCGAGAAAATTACGTTTCCGAGAATGCGTCAAATTATTTCCAAGAATGCGTGATTTTCTTGCACGTCCGAATTGCATACAGACGATCGCATTTTCGGATAGGAACCTTTCCCGACCGAAAAATAGAGAACAGGCTCTCAATCTTTTGCTGGCTGGAATTCGCCAGCAAAAGGCCGATGAAGCATACACACGGTCGCATTTTCCGACCAAAAGCTCTCATCAGAGTTTTGCTGACGGCATTTCCGATCGTGTGTACGCGGCATGACCAGCAAGGCTGACAGGGCACATTTACATTGATAATCAGGGCACTAACCATCAGTGCCCTGGTAATCAGTGCTGACCCATCATTGCCCATTAGTACATCTTATCAGTGCCCATCAGTGCTGCCTATCAGTGCTCACCAGTGCCACCTCATCAGTGCAGCCTCGTCAGTGCCTCCTCATTAGTGCCCATCAGTGCCACCTCATCAGGGCCTATTAGTGCTGCCTCATCAGTACAGCCTCATCAGTACACATATTTGCAGCCTCATCAGTGCAGCCTCACCAGTGCCCATCAGTGCAACTTCACTAATGCCCATCAGTGCCACCTCATGAGCGCCCATCAGTGAAGTTTATCAGTGCCCATCAGTGCTGCCTCATCAGTGCCCATTAGTGCTGCCTCATCAGTGCACATCAGTGCAGCCTTATTAGTGTACATCAGTGCAGCCTAACTAGTGCCCATCAGTGCAGCTTCACCAGTGCAGCCTCATCAGTGAACATCAGTGCCGCCTCATCAGTGCCCATCAGTGCAGCCTATCAGTTCACATCAGTGAAGAAGAAAAATTATTTATTTGCAAAATTTTATAACAGAAACTAAGAAAAAATGTTTTTTTTTGTTTGTTTAGCAAAAAATAAAAAAAACAGTGGTGATTAAATACCACTAAAAAAACGCTGTCTAAAAAATAATGATAACATTTTCATATGGGTACAGTGTAGCATGACCGCGCAATTGTCATTCAAAGTACGACAACGCTGAAAGCTGAAAATTGGCCTGGGCAGGAAGGGGGTGAAAGTGCCTGGTATTGAAGTGGTTAAAGTCAATCCTCTGACCCACCGGCATGTCCAATCTCGATTAATGCTCTTTGTAAATGACAGCTCTCATGCCCCACAGTGAAGCATAACCAAAGGGCAGGGGGTTGGACATCATTGACCAACTATTGAAATGACAATATTTAGTCGGTGACATCACAGTGGATCCCGAGTGATGTCATTGAGCAAATATGAACATGCCCACATCTTTAGTAAGTAATG
>CM053037.1:42312152-42368741 GCA_028564925.1 Lithobates sylvaticus | reverse complement strand
ACTAGACATGTGCAATTCGTTTCGTTTTTTTTTGTTTTTCGTTATTTTCGTTCATTCGTTATCGTACGAATGAATGAACGATTCGGTAAAAATTTTAACGAATCGTTCGAACCGAACGAATCCGAAAACAACAAAAATCCGAAAAAAACGAATTAGAAACAACGAACCTACGAAAGAAGAAAATCCGAAAAACGAAAACGGGAACAACGAAAATCAAAATGAACGAAAAAATTCGTACATTCGTAACTTTTTTTTTTTTGGTGTATTGGTAATTTTCCGTGTCTCTTACAATGGCGCTGCTTAACGTGCCTCGAATGGATTGAACGAGAAAATTCGTACATTCGTAACTTTTTTTTTTTTTCGATTCGTAATTTTCCGTGTCTCTTACAATGGCGCTGCTTAACATGCTTCGAATGGATTGAACGAAAAACTTCGTACATTCGTAACTTTTTTTTTCGATTCGTAATTTTCCGTGTCTCTTAAAATGTAATAATAACATACACATTACATAAAATTATGAATTATGCTCCGATTACGAATCTACGAATGTTACGAATGTTACGAATGTACGAATAAATACGAATGCGTCCGAATTTCGAATAAACGAAAATTAAACGGAAAAACGAATCAACAAAAAATAACTCTAACGAAAATACGAATCGTTACGAATACGAACACCGACGACTTACGAATTTACGAATAGTTACGAATACGAACACCGACGACGTACGAATTTACGAATCGTTACGAATCAACGGAAACGAAAAAAAATAAACGAAAATAAAAATTATTTTTGTTGTGCACATGTCTAGTAGCAAATGTAAACCGACTTGTGTCCTACCTCCAATCCAATCCGAAAAAGGAAAAAAAAAAAAAAAAAAAAAAAAAAAGAGTATTAGTGGGCTGTGTCAATGTCCGCTCTGCATATACAGAGCAGACACGGACCTGCCATCCGCCCGCTCCACTCATTGTGGCCCTCGACCCGTTACCAAGTAGCTTAAGTGGCCCTCGCTCTTCAAAAGGTTGGGCACCCCTGGTTTAGGCATAGAAGATGTGGTGCATTGTATTCTGACACCAATGTATCAGTATAATTTTGCATTATCAGTGTAGTGGTATAGTTTCAGTCCTCCCTCTCACATAGGTCGCTTGCTGAGCGCTGACCGCCATTATAAAGAGTAAATCTTTTTGTTTTTAAAATGAATAAAATGAGTTTGTATAATTAGTATTTTTTAATCTTGTAGCAAAGATTATGTTTTAAATATATTTACATCTTTGAGTACGGACCTTTTTAAGTTATCTTTTTTAAACCAAATTGATGGTTAAAAGCGGGAGTGCAACTAAAAAAATTTTATTATTAAAAGCCAGCAGCTACAAATACTGCAGCTGTTGACTTTTAATAAATGGGCACTTACCTTTCCTGGAGTCCAGCGATGTCTGTAGCCGAAGCCGAGCGATCGCTTGGCTCTCAGCTGCAGCCGCCGCCATTCTCGGTGAGGGAATCAGGAAGTGAAGCATTACGGCTTCACTTCCCGGTTCCCTACTGCGCATGCGCGAGTCGCGCTGCGTGTCCTAAATGGTCCTGCTATCTCCTGGGACCTGTGTGTTTCCCAGGAGACAGCGGGAAAGGGGGGTGCGGGAATGGGCGTGACTCCTGCAGGAGTCTATTCCTGGAAGTGGGTGCAGATACCAGTATCATACAGGTATCTGCACCCCCCTCCCCCTGAAAGGTGCCAAATGTGGCACCGGAGGGGGGAGGAGTCAGATGAGCGGAAGTTCCACTTTTGGGTAGATTTAGACATGTGTCTAAATTTCCTTTGCCTCTGAAGCAAGATTTGCTTTTGGATCGAGCTCCAGAGGCTACCGACAGGTGGTGAGGTGGTGAGGAAGTGATGCAAAGCCTACTCACTGCCTGTTTTAACCCCATTTTTTTAAAATTGCATGTAGTTGTGAAGCATTTGCAGGTTTTCCCCTTTGACTTGCTGCTGCTACATGCCTGGTCAACTTTATCAACTTTGCTGTGGACACCAAGTCAAGCATTGTGGGCACAGCATGTAAACATCCCTGTCCACAACCTATTGCAGCTTAATGGGAGGAGGCTCAACCATGCATTTTTGCCCCTCCCCCCAACAGCAAGCCTAAACGAGGCCTTAGGGGTTAGGTTTGGAGATCGGTTTTACGTTTAGGGGTTAAAGATGTAACCTGGACTGTAGCTGATAACTGCTGTGAAACGTCTTCCTGCTGCTGTAATATCCTTTTCCAGTGTGGACAGGGTTATACTGAATATTCATTATTGCAGAAGTGCAGCAGTCATGTTTAAAGGAGATCACTTTTTAATGTTGGTCTATGAAGTCTTGGCTGGGTATGGATCGAGTCTGGAGAAGGATGGATTTTTTTTCTGATGCAACATAGCATGGGGACAGTAAACTGGTCTGCGGAAAAAGGGAGCTCAGTTGTGCCACCGGCCTGGAGAATGCAGGAAGGAAGCCACTGTGGGAACCATGAGCTGCTGCAACCACTGCCTGTGCTCAGTAGCTGAGAGAGAGCACCACAAGGTTGCAGTGAAGGGGGAACAGTGGTGTGTGGTCAGAGTTTGCTGTAGGTATCTAATGTTGTGCTGCCCAGGAGAAGAGTGCTGATCAGACGGTTGCAGCCATTATAGTCTGTGCAATGCTACAGGTGAGGGGACCTGGATCCCGAGAGCCCGTACTGGGGATCAGTGCTTCACATGCTGGACTGTGACCATTAGGTATGGTCCCGATGTTCAATTCGAATGTAAGTTAGACTCGAACATCGGGTGTTCGTTTGTTCGTAGAACAAACAAACATATCTGGCACTCGCAGCAAGTTTGTCCGCCGCGGAGCACCCCAAAATGCACTGCTAGATCGGAGTGCATTGATGGCTGCTGATTAGCCAAAGCATGCATCTGACCTGCATGCTTTGGCCAATCACGGCAGCTATATATAGTGAATGAATGGAGATTAGGCAGGTAGTTTGTGTAGAGTGCAGTCAGTGTAGTACATATATAATACAGTTCAGAGTATATAGTGCAGTCCGTATAGTATATATATAATATATATATATATATATATATATATGGTATCTCACAAAAGTGAGTACACCCCTCACATTTTTGTATATATTTTATTATACCTTTTCATGTGACAACACTGAAGAAATGACACTTTGCTACAATGTAAAGTAGTGAGGGAAAAAATGGCTAATTAGGCCCAATTTGAGCATTTTCACTTTTTCACTTAGGTCTGTACTCACTTTTGTTGCCAGAGGTTTAAACATTAATAGCTGTGTATTGAGTTATTTTGAGTAGACAGCAAATTTACACTGTTATACAAGCTGTACACTCACTACTTTACATTGAAGCAAAGTGTAATTTCTTCAGTGTTGTCAAAGGGGGCTTCCAGATTCCAAAAAGCTCCCTGCCCACAGACCCTGACAACCAACAGCTAGGGTTGTCAGGAAGAGGCTCTTGTACCCATCAATATGGGGACAAGGTGCTTTGGTGTGGGGGGCGCCGATAAGCACCCCCCTATACTGACCTCCAGGCTGCATAAGGGTCTAGTATGGATTTTGGGAGGATTTATTAGGCTTTTGGCGTGGAGTTACCCTTAATATCCATACCAGACCTGAAGGGCCATTTTTTCCCTTGATTTTTCATCTATATTGCCGGAAGCCGGCATTACAACTGCGAGCAAGTTTAAATTACATTTTCTCCTTTAGAAATGTCATTATTGCTGCGGCATTTTCTACAGACTAAGGGGACCCCCAGGCATGATATTTAAAGGAATATTTAATTGTTATTGTTTCACATTAAGCATTATTAAAATCACTGCTCCTTAAAAAACTATAGTTTTAAAAACTTTTTGTTGCATTGATACATGTCCCCTAGGGCAGTGCCCGGGTCCCCATACACTTTTTATGGCAATAACTTGCATATAAGCCTTTAAAATGGCTTGTTTTGTGCTATGACATGCAATGTTAACTGTGGGACCTTATATAGACAGGTGTGTGCCTCTCCAAATCGTGTCCAATCAACTGAATTTACCACAGGTGGACTCCAATCAAGTTGTAGAAGCATCTCAAGGATGATCAGTGGAAACAGGATGCACCTGAGCCCAATTTTGAGTGTCATAGCAAAGACTGTGAATACTTATGTACATGTGATTTTTTTGTTTTTTTTATTTTTAATACATTTTCAAAGATTTCAAAAAAACTTCTTTCATGTTGTCTTTATGGGGTATTGTTTGTAGAATTTTTAGGAAAATAATAAATTTTATCTATTTTGTAATAAGGCTGTAACATAAAATGTGGAAAAAGTAAAGAGCTGTGAATACTTTCTGGATGCACTGTAATTATTATGGATGCACTCTGGGTTGCATGTAGTCTTGCTCTCCTTGACGATTCATAGTAAAACCATTACTGGTATGACTAACAGAGAACTTCCAAAATCATCTTCCAGGACAGCGACCTGAGAGGAGAAGCAAGAAATAAAAAAAATAAAAAACAAAGGCCTACTTCTAGACATGGGAACCGTCAAAAAATTTGTTTCGTTTTGTTCCGTATTAAAAAAAAAAAATCGTAATTCGTATACGTATTTCGTACGAATTTATTTTTATTTTTTTATATTTAACGGTTCTGTTAATATTTGGATCGGAAATTCGTAAACGAAATTTCGTATTTCGTAAAACGAAATTTCGCATTTCGTACAGAATTCTTCTGCATATTAACACCAGTCACGTTTGATACTTTCTGTTAATTTAAAACAGAAATTCGTTTACGAAATTTCGTATTTTGTAAACGGAATTTCATATTTCGGAAAGAATTCTTATGCATATTAACACCAGTCATGTTTCTGATACTTTGTTAATTTAAAACGGAAATTCGTTTACGAAATTTCGTATTTCGTAAACGGAATTTCATATTTCGTACAGAATTCTTCTGCATATTAACACCAGTCACGTTTCTGATACTTTCTGTTAATTTAAAACGGAAATTCGTTTACGAAATTTCGTATTTCGTAAACGGAATTTCATATTTCGTACAGAATTCTTCTGCATATTAACACCAGTCACGTTTCTGATACTTTCTGTTAATTTGGAACGGAAATTTGTTTACGAAATTTCGTATTTCGTAAACGAAATTTCGTATTTCGTAAACGAAATTTCGTATTTCGTAAACAAAATTTCGTATTTCGTAAACGAAATTTCGTATTTCGTACAGAATTCTTATGCGTAAACACCAGTCACGTTTCTGTTAATTTGGATCCGAAATTCGTAACGAAATTTTGTATTTCGTACGGAATTCGTATGCATAAAAATGTGTATTTCGGATTCATACGAATTTTCGATTCATACGAAACTAAATCGCACATGTCTACCTACTTCAGGGTGGGACCCCAGTCTGTAGAACCTTTTTTGCAAAATACCAGATCCTTGTAGAACCGCCACTCAAAGCTAGATGAAGGTATCCTGACCAGACAGAAGAGTCCCTCTGCTGATTTTTTTCAATAAAGTTCTCTGATCTCCTGTCAATGGTGCAGTATCGGGTGAGAAGTGCCTTTAAAGAGGAAGTAAACCCTGATGGGTTTTACTTCCTCTTCTTCTCCCTGTATAGCCAGCAAATGAAAAGCATAATGGGCTAGTATGCATCGCATACTAGACCATTATGTGTGTGGGCAGCGTCCATCTTCTTGCCCTCTTTCTTCGGGGCCGTGGACTCCGGCTCTGTGATTTGCCGGAGCCGCGTGACGTCACTCCCGCGCATGCACACAGGAGCCGCGACCTACGGCATATGCTAGGGAAGAAACGGCCTTTAGGTTTGTTTCTTCCATGCGCATGCGCAGTAGCGACTTCCGGCGGACTACAAGTGAAATATCTCCTAAACGGTGCACGTTTAGGAGATATTTCCATTACCTATAGGTAATCCTTATTCTAGGCTTACCTATAGGTAAAAGTCCTAAAAGTGGGTTTACAACCACTTTAACATGCCTCTTCTAATAAAAAAGAAAAAAAAAAGGAAGGATGATATAAATTGTTAAAATCACCTTGAACATGTGGCCTTGGGGTACTGAAAACCCTTCTTGGACCACCAAAAAAGACAAGGTTGACTCCAAAATATGTGTGTTTAAACTACCTGATAAGGTATGTATGAACCTTTGAAGAACAGAAATACCCTCTTTTCCCAAAGTCTTTAGAGTAATTTCAGAAAGGAGACACACAGTACTAGAGCAGACTTCTCGCCAACCGGGGAGAGTGAAGAAGTGGCCAAGTCAGGGACCCAGTGGGACAGCAGAGGTGACGCTTGTGGAGTTCCAAGCCAGGGACCTAATGTGTCAGCAGGGGTGAAGCTTGAGGAGTATCTGAGTGCCAAGCCAGGGACCCAGCAGTGAAGCGGGGGGTGACGCTCAGGAAGATACCGAGTTCTACAGTGAAAGAGCTCAGGAGTTCCAGTGGCTAGTGGATCTGAAGTCTAGTGAGAGACTGGGAGCTCGTTGAGTGAAGACTCACAGTGAGTGTGGGGTAAAGAGAACTGTTCGTGTTACAGAAAGGTGAATACTTTTACCGTTAGTAACAGCTACAAGATTGTTGCCATAGGAGACAGCGGTCCTACCTATACAGAAGTGGTGTCTGGCTGGAGGCCTTCATGTGTATAGCTGTCTACCTATAGAAGTCTCGGAGTCTGCCAATTAACATTGCATCTACCTAAGGGTGTCCTGGCCCTAATCCCCTCTCCCACAGTTCTGTTTAAGAGACCAGAAATCTCTGCATTCAAAAAGTGTCTGGCGCCCACCTGTTCATCTTAAATTACACCCACCATGCCTTGTAACCTACTCTACACTGAAGGATGTCAGCTGTCCTTTACACTGGAGGTCACCATTGGGCTTCATGGGGCCCCAGGACTTTGCTACACATGTAACACTCAATAGTACTTCATCTTTATTCTCTGTCCAGAAATTCCCTATAGCGGTACCTCTCAAAGCACTCCTCCTTTAACCACTAGGTGCTTTCCAGGGACTCTAGCCATCTGTTTGCTTCTTTGGGTGAGGTGAAGAATTAAACCTTGCCTTTATAAACCACGCAGGGTACACATACTATACAGCGATCCTACAGGCATTGTTTCACACTCTGGAACGTTGCACTTTGCTTCTGCGTGGCAGCAGAAAAATCAGGAAAGATAGTGACACGATTATTATTATAGAGCAATTCAGGCATATTCCGAGCACGTTGCAGAATTATTTCTTTATCCCTGAAGTATAGAAAGTGGGTCAGTAATGGTCTAGTGTATCGACCCGGTGGAGGAGACCTCAGCGGGATCCAGTGAGCTTTTTCAATTGCAAATAGATGAGAGAAGCTCTCTTCTCCGAAGGATTGCTTTAGCTAGCTAATTAGGAAATCCTCAGGACATTTGGCCTCCGAGCCCTCCGGGAAGCCCAGGAACTGGAGGTTGTTGCGGCGGAGTCCATCTTAAATATCCCCCAGCTTGGCTTCCTGGGACTTGTGGTCTGCCTAATACGTTGCTCTGTATTGGTAACTCTGTTTTCGGACTTTAACATCATCTTTTAGGATAGCAAAGTCCACTTGAATGGTCTCAATTTGTAAAGAGAGTGGCAGGACTTAATTGTCTCCATAATCTGGGACAGGGACGGCTCTCCTACCTTGGCCTCCGAGGTTCCCATCATCGGATCCGCAGAGGAAGAAGCTATTGGAATAGCCAGTGGACCCGATGCTTCCATTCGTCTTGGGCTGAACAGGATGATTCAGGATTTTGGTGCGATCCAGAGCTCTGTAAAAAGGCTGCTTACATGCCAGTTGTAAGACATGCCCCCCCACCAGGATCTACTTTAATCTCAATTGATTGACAAGGGTTGGGAGGATTTTTTTCACCTTTTTTTGTGCTTTCTGTAGAGAGAGAAACCAATCACCTCTTATGTTGCTGTCCCTTAAGATGAATGGGGAATTCAGAGAAGGCAAAACAGTTTATAAACGTTTAAATTGAAATACTTTCGTGGATGCGGCCAGGTGGGAACAGTATATCATATATGGTGGACATGCCCCAAGGTCAGAAGATTTTGGATCAAGGTTTACAACTTTATATATACCCTCACCCAGATTAATTTGGTGAAGTCCGCGAAGCATGCACTCCTGGGTGACGGGTTAGCTGAAGCCTCAAAAAACCATAGAAGGCTTCTTACATTTATAGTCCTATCAGCCAAAATCATCATAGCAAGAAACTGGAGGTATGCAGCGCTACCATTTGACCAACTCAAACACAAAATGTCATGGCTTATGTTAAATGAAAGATTGACAGCAATTGTACAGGAAAAGATAAAGTTGTTTAACAAAGTATGGGACCCATGGATCAGATACCTAACAAATGATCCCAGGACAATCACAAACCAGATCCCTTCCTGAAGGGCAAGACAAGGGAGTGTGGAACCCACCCCTCAACCCCCCTCCCTAACTTCCCTTCCAAGTTCTACCCTCTACTAATGTGGAGCCACCCACCCCCGCCCCCTTTTTTATTCTTTTTCTCCCTCGGCAAGACACTGATCTAATGAGGTCAGGATGGTGCCCCCCTGCGATCCGGAAGGCCAGACTCCCCCAATAGAGAGATGGGGAGCTGGTGTTTCCCAGCGGTTGGGACGTATTCCAAGGCCTATGATATAGATAAAATACTGTCAATAGGAACCTGGGTGAGAAACAACTTAACTCACCCCATTTAAATAGGATGGGACAGCTGATTCACCAGAGTACAGATAAAGCAACGGTAGGGATGAGCAAACTCTACTGCACTACTACTTGAGCAGCAAAGGTTGCTTGTCTTCATCTTGAATTGACCCATGCCCTTCTTCCATTGTTGCACCATCTTCAGACAAGACACCCCCTCATGCCCTCCTTACCAAAAGTATATATATATATATATATATATATATATATATATATATATATATATAAAAAAAGCAAAAAACAAAAAACACATATACAGTACCTTATGTACTCTCACTGCCCAGGCAAACAGTGCTTAAGAGGCCAACTAGTTATGAGCCAGTTGTGGTTGATGGGGCACAGGTTGAGAGGGTACAGGAGTTCAGTTTCTTGGGAAAAATATCCTGTCTGGTGAGCAAGGCTCAGAGACTCTACTTCTTAAGGAGGCAGTGGGGCGGGAGGCTTTTTGGCGCATGTCCTCCTCAGCTTCTATAAGGCTGCCATTGAGAGTATGCTGACTTATCACATCTCTATGTGGCAAGGGATGTGAACGGTCCATGACAGAAATGCCTTACAGAGGGTAATAAAAACAGAGCAGAAGAAATATCAAAGGGGTATACTTACCGAGTGTTGAAGGACTGGGGGAGGGAAGGTGCATTTGTACAGATATTATCCTGAAGTATAGCTCCCATCGTGCAAATGCCTTGTTTACAGTTTTGCCTTCTGGCAAGCGATTTAGAAGAAGTATTTCCTCTTGAACCATCAGGCTGCAAAACAGCTTTTTTTTCCCCACGGTTCACACTGTTTTTGAACGCTAGAGGCATTCTAGGGTTCAATTAAATGTGTTGTATGTATGTATTATGCAATGATTTATTATAGGTATTTATATAATGCCAACAATATACGCAGCATATATGCACTATACATTCACATCAGTCCCTGTCCTTGTAATCTAAGGTCCCTAATGCACATTCATACATACACATACAGCCTGGCCAAAAGTTCTGAGAATGACACAAATATAAATTTTTACAAAAGTCTGCTGCCTCAGTTTTTATGATGGCAATTTGCATTTACTGCAGAATGTTATGAAGAATGATCAGATGAATTGCAAAGTCCCTCTTTGCCATGAAAATTAAC
Organism: Lithobates sylvaticus; assembly: GCA_028564925.1. Lineage (NCBI taxonomy): Eukaryota > Metazoa > Chordata > Amphibia > Anura > Ranidae > Lithobates > Lithobates sylvaticus. The sequence goes on along the minus strand of CM053037.1, from coordinate 42,358,881 downwards.
TTAATCCCCAAAAAAACATTTCCACTGCATTTCAGTCCTGCCACAAAGGGACCAGCTGACATCAGGTCAGTGATTCCCTAACGCAGTTGTCAGTGTTGATGAGGAAAAGCCTGGAAATTACTCTGTAATGGCAATTGAGTTAGAATGACATGACTAGTGTAGTCACAATATAACCCCTTAGCTGTAACCATAAAACCCCATAAACTTAACTTAATTAATAAATGAGAGACCACACCGGTTATGGAGTTAAACAGCTATTTATTTAAAATACCAATAATAAGAACTCCAGTTTCTTATTAGAACAAATAAAACATAAATAACAATAACAATAAACACTTTCAGACCCCTTGCTGAAAACAAAACAAAACAGGTTAAACCCCTATATACATGTTGGTCAGTGACGGAGCTAAGTGCTTATAACACAACCTGATATCAACTGATATCAACACAAGGGGGCACTGCGGGAGATAAAGAAACCCATGGGTCTCTACCGTACCGCCCGATAACCAACATTCCCGCAGTGCACAATACCATTAGACATCAACAACGTTTGATGTAACAAGGAGGGGCCATCTACTTGACTAGTGTAGTCACAATATAACCCCTTAGCTGTAACCATAAAACCATAAACTTAACTTAATTAATAAATGAGAGACCACACCGGTTATGGAGTTAAATGGCCATAACAGCTATTTATTTAAAATACCAATAATAAGAACTCCAGTTTCTTATTAGAACAAATAAAACATAAATAACAATAACAATAAACACTTTCAGACCCCTTGCTGAAAACAAAACAAAACAGGTTAAACCCCTATATACATGTTGGTCAGTGACGGAGCTAAGTGCTTATAACACAACCTGATATCAACTGATATCAACACAAGGGGGCACTGCGGGAGATAAAGAAACCCATGGGTCTCTACCGTACCGCCCGATAACCAACATTCCCGCAGTGCACAATACCATTAGACATCAACAACGTTTGATGTAACAAGGAGGGGCCATCTATTGATGAGCCCCCCACCCACTTACCACCAGTATAACTGCTGCCGTCACTGACCAACAAAACAACCAACGCCAACCCCCCCAGCTGTCATGACGAAAAATTCTTCCAAAGACCTGAAACGACAATGAAAACATTAATACATGCCATCACATACCTATAAAAAAGGGGAGGGTGGGTGGGGAAAAACCTGCCTCCTCGTGCTCTGGCTTTCCCGCACTAACCTCCCGGCTCCGCCCCTTCCTTTTATATGGCCGCTCCTCCCAGCTCTCACAGATGCCCACCCCCTGAATTGTTAACTCACTCCTAGCCTGCTGTGTCACCTGACACACTGTCATGGGCGGACCTGCATGACATTTCCCTGCTGTCCATTAAATTCCGGTCCTTACTTGACTAGTGTAGTCACGATATAACCCCTTAGCTGTAACCATAAAACCCCATAAACTTAACTTAATTAATAAATGAGAGACCACACCGGTTATGGAGTTAAATGGCCATAACAGCTATTTATTTAAAATACCAATAATAAGAACTCCAGTTTCTTATTAGAACAAATAAAACATAAATAACAATAACAATAAACACTTTCAGACCCCTTGCTGAAAACAAAACAAAACAGGTTAAACCCCTATATACATGTTGGTCAGTGACGGAGCTAAGTGCTTATAACACAACCTGATATCAACTGATATCAACACAAGGGGGCACTGCGGGAGATAAAGAAACCCATGGGTCTCTACCGTACCGCCCGATAACCAACATTCCCGCAGTGCACAATACCATTAGACATCAACAACGTTTGATGTAACAAGGAGGGGCCCCCCACCCACTTACCACCAGTATAACTGCTGCCGTCACTGACCAACAAAACAACCAACGCCACAGCCTGAAAGGGGGACCACCTCACCCTTGATGGCACCTCCACACCCGCAGGGCCGCCTGGATACCCTCCTGCAAACCCAATGACCAAAGGTCAATGCCCACATCTGTAAGATGCACTCCATCCCGCCTCAAATACATCCCTACATTTACCTCCAACTCCCGGTGGCGAACAACTAGGCCACCTTTCCATGCTATGAACCGTCCCACCACTTTATTGACCCGGATCCTGGCTTTATTAATCCTAAACACCGACCTGGCCATGTGCCAGTTGGTCCTGGCTACCATATCCGACCAAATCAGAATGGTGCCCGGGAACGTGGCCCGGAGGAACATAATGTCCGCCTTGATATCAGCTATCAAGTCCCTCACGGTCCTTATACCCAAATCATTGCCGCCGGCATGAATGACCAACACTTCAGGTGGTCGATCTAGCCAGGCGTACCTCTCAACCTCCGGGACCACCCTGCCCCACATCATGCCAGGCCTACCTAACCACCTGATAACTGCATCCCTCCTGGAGATGCCCAGCTGTCTCCCACCTGGTCTCACGTCCCCCCTCCTGGCACCCCAGCACACGTAAGAATGGCCGAGGATCCATACAAGGAGTTGTCGCCCTGCATCTGTAACAACAAGAACAACGTTACACGCACAACACCCCATACTACTTCCACCTTATGCAGTACCCCTACATACCAACCAATACTTCTATTGACACGTTAATTATATCAACAACCAAACACTTTTTTTTTTTTTTTTTTATTCACACACCAACTGTGGCCGAACATAACTGCGGAATCGCTGAGATTCCCATCTCCCTAACTTTTGCACATCCGCTTCATCCAACCCACACCTGGCGGCTTCAGTAGCTGCCCCAATGCGGAAGGAGTGTGAAGCGTAGGCGTTACTATCCAATCCCAACCTCCCCAAACACTTTCTCAACACCGCCACAAACTGAAATTTGGACAAGTACCGTCCATCCGCATGTAACAACAGCGGACCCTCCCCCCCTGGTCTTACTGCCAGAAACTTTGTCACCGTTAATAAAGGGCAAACACCACACCCCTGTACAGCATACAAACTCACCTGCGTCCCTTGTCCTCTTTGGTCTGTTTTTGATCTTCTCAACCTGACCATCACCTTATCGTCCCTTATATCCACATCCTGAACCATCAAGCCCCCCGCCACCCCTTTAGATGGGCTGACCAATTCCCCAATACGGAACGCTCCAAAGAATGCCAATGCAAATGCAGCTGAAAACAACCTCACCTCGTACGCTGACTGACACACCCCTTTAAGCTGTACACTTATATCTAACAAGTTCCCAAATGTGATGGGGCGCCGCTTGTCCTTACTCCTATGCGACTTCCTATACCCCTTTATGGCTTGCTTCACCCAGAAATCCTTCGTCAAATCCTCCCTTCTCCTCAATTTAAACCAAAACGTAAGCCCTGCCATCCTCTTTTCAATAGCCGACACAGATTTTCCCATTTCCATATCCCTGGCCACCCAATCCAGCAATAACAACCTGTCTCCCGGGTCCTCCCCCCCCCCGGCTTGTGCCATACCCCGAAGGTCAGTCCATTCCTTCCACACTTTAGAGTAGGCCAGCCATGTCGACTCACTTACAGACCTCCGTATCCACTCTGCCGTGGTTCCAATGCTAACTCCCACATCCAGCCCGGGCATGGAACACCCTCCGCTCTTGCTGTCGGCGCCAGCTCCCTGAACTTGTCCCACTGAAAGCGAGACAAGGCGTCAGCTAAAGTGTTCTCAACACCCGGGATGTGAACAGCATACAAAAAGATGTTCAACCGCATGCAACGCAACACCAGATGTCTCATCAATCTGATGACAGGAGGAGAAGCCGCAGACATGTTGTTGATCACCTGAACTACCCCCATATTATCGCAGTTCAGCCTCAACTTGAGGTTCCTGCACGACTCTCCCCACAACTCCAAAGCCAGCACCACCGGAAACAGTTCCAGCAGCACCAAATTTTTCTGAAACCCCACCTTTAACCATGATTGCGGCCAAGGCTCCGCACTCCACTGTCCCTGGAAGAAAGCCCCATAACCTGTAGATCCAGCGGCGTCTGTCACCAGCTCCACATCAAAGTTACTTACCGGTCCCGACATCCAAACCGCCCTGCCATTGTATCCTTCCAGGAACTGATCCCATATCCTCAAATCCTCTCTATGTTCCATGTTAAGCCTAATGAAATGTGTCGGTACTCGCACCCCCTTAGTCGCTGCCGACAACCGCCTACAAAATATCCTACCCATGGGAATAATCCTGCACGCAAAATTCAACTTTCCCAACAACGATTGTAACGTGCGCAACTGAACTTTTTTCCAACCATAAACCTCTCCCACCATTTTCCTCAAATCCCCTACCTTCTCTTCCGGCAGCCTACATTCCATGGCCATGGAATCTATTACTATGCCCAAAAAACTCAACTCTGTCCACGGGCCCTCCGTTTTATCGGCTGCCAATGGCACCCGAAATTTTTCCGCAATGTGCTGCAACGTGGACAACAGTATCGCACACACATTGGAAGCAGGAGGATCCACGCACAAGAAATCATCCAGGTAGTGGATGACAGAATCGATCCCTGTCACATCCCTCACTACCCATTCCAAGAAGGAACTAAACGCCTCAAACATGGCGCAAGAAATGGAACATCCCATCGGTAAACACCGATCAACGTAAAACTCGCCCTCCCAGCAACAGCCTAATAACCGAAAGCTCTCCGGGTGTATCGGTAATAGCCGAAATGCTGCTTCCACGTCAGATATCGCCATTAGCGCCTCTTTTCCGTACCGCCGCACCCAATGCACTTCGGCGTCGAATGACGTGTAAGATACCGTACACTCATCTGACCGAGCCCCCTTTTGGGAACGACAAATGGTGAATGAGCCGAAACTTGTTCGGCTCTTTCTTGGGTACCACACCTAACGGGGACACCACCAGGTCCTCTAACGGCTTAACCTTAAAAGGCCCCGCCATCCTACCCAACCCCACTTCCTTGGAAAGTTTTTCCGACACTACCTCAGGGTGTTGCAAGGCGGATCTCAAGTTCTTGGCCAGTGGTGGAATCACTGACAATTTACACGGAATCTTGAAACCCTCCCTGAAACCCCTGCTCAACAAAACCGCCGCCCCCCTGTCTGGATATCTATTTAGGAAAGGCTGCATCCTTTCCCACATCACCGGCGTCGTCCCTCTTGTGGCCAGATTCCCCTCCCCGCTTGCCTTTCTTAAAACATCTGGCGAGGGTGTGACCCCCCCCCGCCCCCCCCCCCCCCACATCCTGAACATTCATGCTTGAATTTACAGGTCCCTCCAAACTTACAGGCCCCCTCATTAAATTGCCAACATACCCCCCACTTCTTACCGGCCGGAGGTCCCGAGGCCTGGCTACCTCCGGCCACCCCTTGAAATGTCTGAGCCGGCGTCTTAGCCGACGCCATCAGCTTCATCCAGAGGCTAATATCTTTGTGATCCCACCTCAAAGCCGGACGTACAGCCCTACGCTGGCGGAACTGCTCGTCGTACCGCAGCCACGCCGCTCCACCGTACACCCGATAAGCCTCCCCAATTGCGTCCATGTAGCAGAACAACGCCAAACAATGTTCAGGGTTCTTCTTCCCAATCACTCCCGCCAAAATGGCAAACGCCTGGAGCCAATTGGCGAAAGTCCTCGGAATGAGTCTATACCTCCTTTTTTCTTCATCATCCTTTTTGCTACTATCCGGTTTTACCCTGTCCAGGTTGAATTTTTCCAGGGGGAGCAAGGAGAAAATCTCCACGTACTCCCCCTTCCAAATCTTCTCCCTGACCTCCTGCTTTAAATGGGCCCCGAGCGGTCCTTCAAAACAGACATAGACCTCGCATTTTGCTGCATCGGCCATCCGTACTATATCATCCCTCGCCGTCTGTTCCTTTTCCCCTTTTTCCACCTCATTCCCCTTATCTGCTCCCACCACAACGGAGGCCGGCTGACTTCCTGCCGTGGCGTCGGCCGCCACCCCTCCCCCGACTGTTACACCAGCCCCCACTTCTCCAACTTCCATACTCACCCCTCCTGCTGGAGCATCCCTCCTCTCACCAAAACGGCCTATCAGCACCCTTAACCCTTCCAACAATTCCTGCATTTGCCCAGGCCCAGTATCCACCCTCCCGCTCACCGCTCGCGGTTGGTCCGTCTCTGCCAACGACGATGCGGGAGGTAACCCTGGGCTCCCCCCACCGTTACCTGTCCCCAACAAGGATTGTAAAACTTTTACAAAATAAATATTGTCAGTGGACTTACCGGGCTGACCGGGCGGGATTCCCACAGCCGCTGCACGGGCCTCCACCGGCGGGATAGGGCGATTGAGCTCCTCCTCCTCTTCCGACAATTCACCTTCAGACCGAGAAACGTCCTCCTGCGTAAAAGACAAGGCACGCACCCTAGGGGAGGGGGTCCTGTAAGAGTTACGATCCCGCCTGCCCGTTCCCACTTCGGGCTGCTGGCTAGTCCCTGGCTGATCCGAACTCCCATGCGCAGGTGGGCCGGTTCGGGCTCCGCTCCTGCTGACTCGGTTCACTGCCGTGCTTGCTGGTGGCGTCCCGCCATCCCTTGCCCGTTGCGCTGAGTAAGTCCCCCTCCCCCCCATCCGTGATGCCCCACTGACCCTTCCGTCCTCCCCCCCTGACTCGTGCAGAGCCTCCGGGGGGTTCGCTGAAAAGGCACGTCCGGGGGCTGTGACCCCCCTCCTGGCCGTTGCCCGAGTGGCCCTTGAATCCCCTCCCCCCTGCTCATGCAGAGCTGCTGGGGCGGACGTGGTCCCTGAAGAGCCTGATGCGCCGGCCATCTTCCTCCCCCTTGCCGCGGCCCCCCCCACCCCCCCTCCCCCCAGTGTTCCTACTGCCCCCCACCTCGTGTGAAGGCGCTGGGGCTGTTGAAGCACTGCCACCTGATGTTAAGGATCCTCTTCCCGGTCGGCCCCTCGCCCCCCCTCCTCCACCAGGCCTGAGTCCTGCCTGCTTGTGTGACCCTCCAGCGCTGTCCCTCTGCACTCTTGGCTGGGGGGGTGGATCGCTCCCCCCTAGGGCTCCTTACCAGTCTCGAAGGTCCTGCTGTGGCCCCTGGAGAGTAGCGCTCTGGCGCCCTGGACACTCGGCCACGCTGTCCGGCGCCGCCATCTTGGATGTCCATCGCCGCTGACCGGTCTCTTGTGCCCCCTCCTGAGCCATCCAGGGCCGCTGCGATCTGCTCCATGACCCATCCGGGTCCTTGCTGTGCCGCCGCCGCCCTCACAATCGCCGCAAAATCCCCTCCGTCGGCCATGTTTTTAAAAGCACTGAGGAGCAGAGTGAAAAACCTGCCTCCTTGTGCTCTGGCTTTCCCGCACTGACCTCCCGGCTCCGCCCCTCCCTTTTATATGGCCGCTCCTCCCAGCTCTCACAGATGCCCACCCCCTAAATTGTTAACTCACTCCTAGCCTGCTGTGTCACCTGACACACTGTCATGGGCGGACCTGCATGACATTTCCCTGCTGTCCATTAAATTCCGGTCCTTACTGACTGAAAGTTTTAAAAAAGGAGGGTGGTCCTTGAAATCCTTGTTCTTCTGTTAACCATGGTTACCTGCAAGGAAACATGTGCAGTCGTCATTGCTTTGCACAAAAATTGATTCACAGGCAAGGATATTGCTGCTACTAAGATTGCACCTAAATCACCCATTTATTAGATCATCAAGAACTTCAAGGAGAGGGGTTCAAATGTTGTAGGCTTCAGGGCGCCCAAGAAAGTCCAGCAAGCTCCAGGACATACAGTTGATTCAGCTGCTGGATCGGGGCACCACCAGTTTGCTCAGGAATGGCAACAGGCAGGTGTGAGTATATCTGCACGTACAGTGAGGCAAAGACTTTTGGAGGATGGCCTGGTGTCGAGAAGGGCAGCAAAGAAGCCACATCAGGGACAGACTGATATTCTGCAAAAGTTACAGGGATTGGACTGCTGAGGACTGGGGTAAAGTAATTTTCTCTGATGAATCCTTTTTCTGATTGTTTGGGAATCCGGAAAAAAAAACGTGTCCGGGGAAGATAAGGTGAGCACTACCATCAGTCCTGTGTCATGCCAACAGTAAAGCATTCTGAGACCATTCAAGTGCGAGGGTGCTTCTTAGCCAAGGGAGAGGGCTTACTCATAAATTTTGCCTAGAAACACAGCAACGAATAAAGAATGGTACAAAAAAACGTCCTCTAAGAGCAACGTCTTCCAATCATCCAAGTTAAGGTAAACGTGATAACCAAGTGGCTTGGGGAGCAAAACCAAATTTTGAGTCCATGCCCAGGAAACTCCCCAGACCTTAATCCAATTGAGAAAATTGTGGTCAATACTCAAAAGGAGGGTGAACAAAAAAACCCACATCTGACAAACTCCAAGCATTGATTATGCAAGAATGGTCTGCCATCAGTCAGGATGTGACCCAGAAGTTGATTGACAGCATGCCAGGGTGAATAGCAGAGGTCTTGAAAAAGAAGGGTCAACACTGAAAATATTGACTCTTTACATAAACTTAATGTAATTGTCAATAAAAGCCTTTGACACTTATAAAAAAAGCTTGTAATTATACTTCAGTATACAATAGTAACATCTGACAAAAAGATCTAAAAACACTGAAGCAGCAGACTCTGTGAAAATGTATATTTGTGTCATTCTCAAAACCTTTGGCCAGGGCTGTACTAGGGCCAATTTAGAAAGGAGCCAATTAACCTACCAGGAAACACGCAAACTCTAGGCAGGTAGTGCCATGGTTTGGATTTGAACCAACAAACCTAGTGCTGCCAGGAGGAAGTGCTAATCACTTAGCCACTGTGTTGTTTTTATGAAGATTCATGTAAAGTATGTGATGTCCTATTGTGTTGGAACTACATCTGCATTTAAATCTTTGATTTTTTATTATAAGATAATACATTTTTCTGATTCTGATATGCACTGTATGATACCATGGATGATAATCGATGCCCTGGGTAGAACTAAGTGGGAGAGTGCCAACAATGTGTTGGTGCAAGACATTTCAAACATAGACAATGGGTGCTGGTGTGAGCCCTCAAATGAGGACCTGGAAAATCATTTCAAGTCTCCTTCAACACATCACAATCAAGGTAGCCTTGCCAGCAATGAAAAGCAAGCCATTTATGATAGTAAGGACATGGACACTACTTTACTGACGTCATACCACCCAACCTTCTGAGAGGGTCAGGAGGGACACCTCTAAGCACAAAGTATAAAGATAAAGCACACACCCGCCATGTTTTTAGTAATGCAGACCATAAAGAATTAATCAGCAAAAACTGAATGGTTGACCAACAAATATATATTTTCTCCCATCTGCTTGAAAATAGCACATTCAGTTATTACAGAGGTTGCATGAAAGGTTTAGAGCAATAAAACACTTCCTAAAATGCATGTTTCATGCATATGCTTACATAAAAAAATATATTGCAGTTTTCTTACAGCTTATGAGTGGCTGGCTCCTTACATTCTACCGTAGTTTGAAACCAATCCTGTTTAATGGTAAACTGAGTCTTTCAGGGTAAAATTTGTGTTGGTCGTTTCTGGTTCTGGCGTCATTGGACCCCTGAGAGTCACCTCACGCTCAATAACACTTCCTACTGTCTACCGTATACAATGAATTAAATTCTATATATGGCCCTCAGGGGCCCTTTACACAGCTTGACATGCCTGCTACAGATGCTGGAAAAGACAATATTAGTATGGCAAAATAAAGTGTGAGCAAGACACATTAGCTACCTGCTACAACAAAGCAATCACAGATTATATATTTAAAGTGTTACGAAACCCAGGACTCTGTATTCACTTTATCTGGTCTCTCACAGTACACAGAACATGGAAATGCAATTTTAGTAAATATATACTGCTAAATACATTTTCTCATCAGCAGTCTTGTGACTTCTATCGGTGTCTGGTTAAAGCCTGTAGGAGGAGTTTTTATTCTACTCTGACTGTCCTATGAGACTACAGGACCATGGGCGTCCGCAGAACTTTTTTCAGGGGGGGGGGGGGGGGGGGGGGGCATCATTTTAGGGTCACCCATGCACATCCCCTTTTCGACAATGTCATTATCACATTATCATGGTCAGAGACGTAGTACAGTCCCTAGGATAAGTAATGGATAATAGCCAACAGGCCCTCTTACCAGACCCAGCTAAACTTCAGCAGTGATCCCTCCGGCTGGATGATCGCTCACTCTGGATTCCCCGGTGGTGACTCTGGTCAGTAGTGCAACATGTCTGTACCCTGGTATTGGCTCAGTCTTTCTCTCTCTGGTGGTCCTGGGCAGCATGGCTCTCTGGTGGTGCTGGGTAGCGTGGCTCTCTGGTGGTGCTGGGTAGCGTGGCTCTCTCTGGTGGTGCTGGGCAGCGTGGCTCTCTCTGGTGGTGCTGGGCAGCGTGGCTCTCTCTGGTGGTGCTGGGCAGCGTGGCTCTCTCTGGTGGTGCTGGGCAGCGTGGCTCTCTCTGGTGGTGCTGGGCAGCGTGGCTCTCTCTGGTGGTGCTGGGCAGCGTGGCTCTCTCTGGTGGTGCTGGGCAGCGTGGCTCTCTCTGGTGGTGCTGGGCAGCGTGGCTCTCTCTGGTGGTGCTGGGCAGCGTGGCTCTCTCTGGTGGTGCTGGGCAGCGTGGCTCTCTCTCTGGCTCTCTCTCTGGCTTCCGCCCAGACAGTACTCGTTCTTTGTCCTGTAGCACTCTCTCCCTATGCTTTTTTCCAGGCTGCAGTCTCTCAATCTCTCTCTTGATCGAGCTGTAGCCTCCTCCCTGTGGAAAATGGGGCTGCCAATCTTTGGGACTACATGTCCCATGATGCTCTCCTCTATTAGTCTCCTTTGATTGGCCCTCAGTTATGGCCAATAGGGAAGGAACGGAACGGGCAGGAAGCTGGGCTAGGGAACCTGGTAACAGGAGAAAGGGGGGCGAGCAGGGGAAACCTCTGACAGCTCGCCTTTCTCCTGTCACAGCGCCGCCGAGTTCTCTGCTGGACTGAGCAGGGAAAAGAGCCGGAGTCACACTACACTGATAGGGGGGCTTGATACCAACCTTGTTGGTGTCACCCCACTGGTGGGTGGCACCCAGGATCCGATCCCTGATTCCAGGGGGGGCACTTGCCCCTACCTGCAGACGCCCATGTACAGGACCCCTGTGGCCCTGTGCTGATCACATGCACTCTCCCAAGAACAAAAACATAAAAAAAAAAAAAACAACCCTCTAAGCAATACACACCAAATGTAGGTCTGTGGAAAATACACTTTGTATTAGGACGTTATACATAAATAATATTGCCTGTCTGTCTGATAAGAAAGATAGTCTCTACAATACATAAATTTTACCAAAAATGGTCAAAAAATAAAAAATTTGATTAGGTATAGGTAAAGATTGCAAAATGTTAATTCTCCAATTGGCCTGATTAGGAGAAGATCCCTAATCGATAGATCAATTTAGACATCTTTATTTGGAATCCAACATTGTATGTAAAATTGTACGAGGTAAACCAAATGTCCCCTTTCCCTCTTGTACATATATCCACCCACAAGACCCTCTGCTCCCAATATCCTACCCCATAGGTCCTCCTGTATTTCCCATCCACACCTCTACACCAGTATTACACTTCTCTTTCAACCGTGCTCAGGCTGACCTCCACAGATATACATGCTAAAGCTAATTTTTGGGGGGGCGCAAACAAACTGAAAAATTCAGAAAAATACTGAAAAATACTATCAATTGCAGCCACTGTGTCCATCAATGGCAGCCACTGTGCCCATCAAATGCCACCATTGTGCCCCATCAAATGCCGCCACTGTGACCCCCGCCCGCCGTCTGACTGGCACTTACCTCATCTTGATGGCAGGTCAGGCAGAGGCAAGCTGTGTCCTCAGTGTGCCTCTTCTTGCTTCCTGCTGGGCATCCAATAGCAGCGCCTGTCCCTTCAGCCAATCAGGTGACGGGTATCAGACCCGTGCTACCTGATTGGCGGTTCAGTGTTAGAAAAGCAAATATTAATTTGCTTTTCTAACACACCTGGGTGGGCTCTGAGCGCAATGCTCTACACTCTGAGTCCACCTTTTTTGAAGCCTATTATGGCTCTAATCAGGTGCCTATTAAGGCTCTAATCAGGTGCTTCAAAAAAACACCCTCACCGCTGTAATTCAGGCACCCCATGGATAGATTCATGCAATGCATGAACCTATCCATTCTACATAGAGGGGGTGGCGGGAGAGAGAGGGTGGCGCCCGTGCGCCCTTAATGCTAAAGGCTTATTGCAACGACTGTTGTCATGTACGATGATGTCAATGTTCATGCTTGTGATATACTAGCATTTAACCACTCCAAATGAAGAATATAAAATATCTATGAACATCTAGCAGCACCCAGGAGGAGCATCTAGGAATCCCACCATTGTGCCTTCTCTTCCTATATAACTACATTGGACCGAGGCTTGAGGTTGGCTGTATAGATTCATTACACACAGAGTGATATATTTCAAGCATTTCTTTCTTTTAATTTTGACGATTATGACTTACAGCTAGTGAAAACCCAAAACTCAGTATCTTAGAAAATTTGAATATTGTGAAAAAGTTCTAGATTGTAGACTTATGGTGTCCCTATCTAAGCGGCTAATTAACTCAAATCACCTGTAAAGGTTTCCTGAGCCTTTAAATGGTCTCTCAGTCTGGCTCAGTAGGTTACACAATCATGGGGAAGACTGCTGACTTGACAGTTGTCCAGAAGACAGTCATTGATACCCTCCACAAGGAGGGCAAGTCACAAAATACCATTGCTAAAAAAGCTGGCTGTTCACAGAGTGCTGTATCCAAGCATTTTAATGGGACCTTGAGTGGAAGGAAAAAGTGTTGTAGAAAAAGGTGCACAAGCAATAGTGATAACCACAGCCTTGAAAGGATTGTGAAGCAAAGGCCATTCAACAATTTGGGGGAAAATCACAAGGAGTGGACTATGGCTGGTGCCAGTGCTTCAAAAGGCCAACACACACACACAGACACACGCGTATCTAGGACATGGTCTACAACTGTCACATTCCTTGTGTCAAGGCAGCCCTGAACCAGAGAGGATGTCTTACCTGGGCTAAGGAGAAAAAGGACTGGACAGTTGCTCAGTGGTCCAAAGTCCTCTTTTCGGATGAAAGTAAATTTTGTATTTCATTTGGAAATCAAGGTCTCTGAGTCTGGAAGAGTGAAGAGGCACATAATCCAAGTTGCATGAGGTCCAGTGTGAAGTTTCCACAGTCAATGATGATTTGGGGAGCCATGTCATCTGCTGGTGTTGGTCCACTGTGTTTTATCAAGTCCAAAGTCAGTGCAACCCTCTACCAGGAAATTCTAGAGAACATCATGCTTCCCCCTGCTAGCCAGATTTATGGAGATGCTGATTTCATTTTCCAGCAGGACTTGGCACCTGCCCACACTACCAAAAGTACCAATACCTGGTTTAATGATCATGGTATCAATGTGCTAAATTGGCCAGCAAAGTCGCCTGACCTAAACCCCATAGAGAATCTGTGGGAGGTATTGTCAAGAGGAAGATAAGACACCAGACCCAACAATGCAGACGAGTTGAAGGCCGCTATCATAGCAACCTGGGCTTCCATACCATCTCAGCAGTGCCACAGGCTGATCACCTCCATACCAAGCCGCATTGATGCAGTAATTAATACAAAAGGAGCCTACCAAGTATTGCGTGCATACTATACTGTACATGGACATACTTTTCAGTAAGCCAACATTTCATATTTGGGTTTTTACTAGCTGCAAGTCATAAACATCAAAATAATAAAAAAAAAAAGAAATGCTTGAAATATATCTCTCTGTGTGTATTGAATCTATATAATATACAAGTTTCACTTTTTTAATTGAATTATTGAAATAAATTAACTTTTTGATGATATTCAAATGTTTTGAGATACACTTGTATAGTGTAAGGGGGGGAAATGCATGCAGACAATTACCAATGAATGCAATGTAGCAATCCAGGATGTGTAGACACGAAACAAATGAAATGTATGTATTATATGACATGATCACTACTTACTACCATACAGTGGAGGATAATGTGATCGATGTGACAAAGAAAGAAAGGGGAAAGTGATACAAGTTACCTAAAACAAAATCTGAGTACATATATATCTCTCCAATAGATCAGTAAGATAATGGGGGGGGGGGGGGGGGGAGTACCTGATACCTAAATGAGAAGTTAGCATTATCTAAATGCTATATAAAACTCTAAATAAGCCAAAAGGAATAACGGTATGCGCCTCAATTTGCTCATTCAATCCTTTTGGGGCTAGGGTGTCCAGAGTGTAAATCCAAAACGTTTGTTTACAGAGGCACTGGGAATGTTTGGCTAGTGAGCATTTTTCACCGGAATGGATTCAATAACCCATATGAATATCAGAGGTAGATTTGTTCTGGTATTCGGCAAAATGTCATGGGACACTGTTGGGTTTACCCCCAGTTTGTCCCTTCTTGTTTTGGACACCACACACTTGATTCAGATGCTTGTCTGCTTGAGGCACATCAGACTTCCTTTTCGCAACATATTTATAATATATAAAGTCAACAGAACCTGTTATGAGACCAGAAGTAACACAATGAGCTGAAAATAAACCGTGAATTGCTTACAGGAAGTTAAACACTGACACCAGCATACAATCTGCTGACATCTGAAGCAGAGAAATCTTTAACAAGGCTGATGACTTGTGTGGCTCCAGCATGTAGGAGTAAATACAAGGCAGCAAGTGCCTTGATACCAGACCTTAAATGGTATCGTTTTCCATACGCAGAGTGAGTCAGTATTCTGAATAAACAGTACCAGGGAGTCCTTGTCTCTCCATGTTTGTGGAGTTTCCATCTCATTATATCCGGGGTTTCCTAATGTACACAAAAGGAGCACAAAGCCAGGAGTAAGACCTATGGCTATATTTAATAGAGAGGTAGCAGTGATTGTTTCACAGTGCCAACATCCAAATATACGTATACAAAGAGAGGGGTTCGCCTTGGATAGGACTTTAGCGGCACTTGAATAAGAGTCACAATCAAATAGAAAATAACCATACTTATTTAGAAAATACAAAGATAAAAACATGTGGAGTGTACAGGAGTGTACATATCAACCATAACTGATAGCGTAGGTAGTCAAAATGGATGGTAATTGAATTAGATCCTTCACCCAGAAAGTGGGTGAAGGATCTAATTTCAGTTATGGTTGATATGTACACTCCATGATACATGTTTTTATCTTTGTATTTTCTAAATAAATATATGATTATTTTTCTATTTAATTGATTGTGACTCCTATTCAAGTGCCAATAAAGTCCTATCCAAGGGGAACCCCTCTCGTTGTCTATGGCTATATCTAAAGCGAGTGCTGTTGTTCCTTACAACTTCTGCAAAAGGAACAAAAAAAAATAATTACTATATATAGAATATAATATTCCCATTTCTTATGTGTTTCTATACACTCACATATTACACTGTGCTTTATAGAGTACATAGAAGCTTTAACTTCAGTCCCTGCCCCAGATAAGCCACGTTATAGAGCTGCAATGTGGCTGAAAAAAACCTGTTGAATGCAAGATCATATGTACGCTATGTTAGCAAAAGTAATGGGACGCTTGCCTTAACACGCACATGAAATTTAATGGCATCCCAGTCTTAGTCTGTAGGGTTCAATATTGAGTTGACCCACCCTTTGCAGCTATAACAGCTTCAACTCTTCTGGGAAGACTGTCCACAAGGTTTAGGAGTGTGTCTATGGGAATGTTTGACCATTCTTCCAAAAGCGCATTTGTGAGGTCAGGCTCTGATGTTGGACGAGTAGGCCTGGTTTGCAGTCTCCGCTCAAATTCATCCCAAAGGTGTTCTATCAGATTGAGATCAGGACTCTGTGTAGGCCAACCAAGTTCCTCCACCCCAAACTAGCTCATTCATGCCTTTATGGACCTTGATTTGTGCACTGGTGCGCAGTCATGTTGGAACAGGAAGGGACCATCCCCAAATTGTTCCCACAAAGTTGGAAGCATGATGTCTTGGTATGCTGACGCCTTAAGAGTTCCCTTCACTGTAACTAAGGGGGGACCAACCCCTGTCTGCAGGCAACCATGAAGCATGGGGGGAGGTTCCTTACAAGTTTGGGTCTGCATTTCTGCAAATGAAGTTGGAGATTTGGTCAGGATCAATGGTGTCCTCAATGCTGAGAAATACAGGCAGCTAGTTATCCATCATCCCATACCATCAGGGTGGCATGCGATTGGCCCCAAATGTATTCTGCACTAGGACAGCGACCCTCACACATACAACCAGTGCCATTGGGAATCTTAAGCGCAAAGAACAAGGAGTCCTGGAAGTAATGGTTTGGCAGCCTACATTCACATAAGATCTGTGGTTAGTTCGCCAAAATGTTTGGAACAACCTACCTGCCGAGTTTCTTCAAAACCTGTGTGCAAGTGTACCTAGACAAATTGATGCCGTTTTGAAGGCAAGTATTGATTTGATTTGGATTCATCTTCTGTTCATTCACTTTCCATTTTGGTAATTGATAAAAAATAAAGTATAAACACTCCTATTTCTGAAATAATTCTTATATTACAGTATTTTTTCACACCTGCCTAAGACTTTTGCATTATATATATATATATATATATATATATATATATATATATATATATATATATATATATATATATATATATATATATAAATGTGTGCTGCACTGTGGGATGCATTAGGGGTGTAAACGCCAATCTTGGAAAGTCGCACACTGCAGAAACGCTTGAATTCCAGAGGCTTCCCATGAGCCCTGCATCAGAAAATTAAAAATTCTGTGCTACCAACCAGTACCTAATCTTTGATAGGAATAATAGTTTGGAGAAAAGGGTTAAACCTAAAAAAAAAAAAAAGACAGGGTAAACAGCCCCCACAACCTCCCTACCGCCTTCCTAAATTTTATTGAGGTTCATAAAATCGCAGCTTCTATTACGCACACAGAAAAAAGGTGAGCAACCCCCATTTCCTGTAAACTCAGCTTGCGCTCATTAACCCTTCTCCAATGGGTGGATGACAGTGGCACATGGAAGGTGTCAGGTCAGAACGGGGCACTGGGACACGCATTTCCTCCGTGTGACGAAGTGTCCGATTGCCTGTAAGAGGCACTGATTTTATTTTCTTCGCCCATCTGTATAAATCTCTGTTCTGGAAGAAGAGACGTGAAGGATCCAAGACCCATTTATAAATCCCATTTTTGACATCGAAGCTCTCAGCCCTCAGGGTTAGTGACAAATCTCATCAAATAAGTCAATTACTCAGGCTTTTCCTGGGCAGATACATCATTAAAAGCAAATAAATTCAGACATATCTCAATTCCAGATATTCCGACTTCATATTATCTGTATTAGAAGAAAGGGCTTTTTAACTCGTTGAGCATCAAAGGCTACAGATCAGGCGAACACCAGACCGGAATAGCTATTTCTACGGTTGAGGGTCCCGACAGACATGATGACCCCATATTACGATGTATGTAATTCACACTGACATAGGACATCCCTACATTTTTTCTATGTACTATCTAAACTTAAGATGTAGGTAGGTGTGACCCCCCCATTTAAAGCAGTTAAAAGGGTATGTAAACCTCAACAATTACATTTGCTCCCTTTTGGTCTAATATAATTGAATGCATTTTGTTAAATTTGCTGTTCCTGCCAGAAATCTGGTGAGATTGTAAATACCTGTGCACTCTGCCGCACCGGAAACTCAAACAGTGTGTAGGCAGGTGCAGTCTACTTTCTCCACTGAAGGTGGCGCTCATCTACAGCGGCCTTGTAGCCAGAGAGGAAGTCAAGAGAGACAGTTCCTCTATGGTTTCCTTAGTCACTGTGGAAACAAACTGGTTGGATGCTGCCGCCACTTGTGACTTTGGCAGCCATCTTGGGTCAGGCAGAGCCTATTTAAGGCCCTGGCTCCCAGGCTTGGCATTCATTTGTGAGTTGGTAGAGTAGGGACAGGTAGCCTGTTAGGGACAGTACTAGCTTTAGGGAAAGGTTCCTGACAAGGAGGGAATGCAATTGCGTTACTGTTTTTTATGTGTCTTTTGGCTGGGTCTAGAGATGCTGGACAAGTTAAGGTACCCAAGGTTTTATGATGGTATCTTGTGTTTATTGTGTTTATTGATAGTATCTCTTGTGGTCTGGGGCCAGATTTCTTGACTTTAGTCCAGAGTTATTCAGGCTCATTCTTCATTATTTCACAGAAAAACTGGTTCCAATGTGCTCTCCTTACAGTCCCTTACAGCCATTGGAGGTGGCTGCAATTTACACCAACGATAATGATCTTTAGCAGTGCCCATTTGAGTGATTTGGGTTAATACAGTGAGTGTTCATTGGCCTTGTGTCTTTCTGCAGTGCGGTCAGCCTCTCATTGAGATTAATGTAGTTCATTAATGGTCATTGTTTTTTGTGTATACATTTAATTTATGTCGTATTTTATGTGGTTGTCAGTTTGGTAATATTTAAATATGCAAATCTATGTACATAGAAATTGTTTGTTCTGATAATAGTGTTGATTGTATCTATGGTTTTATAGTTACATGTGCTTTACAGCCCCTGAAGAAGCAGAACATTGAAACATGTTGAGCAACAAGCATTGCGAATAACATAATATCTATATATGTGTGTTATATATGTAAAAATACTTTTAAGAAATGTTCCATTTGTGTACGATTGCTTGCCCCATTTTTTAATACATTTTGAATCAAATAAAGAATATTTTTATAAAATGTATGTGTCATAGCACTAGTAAAATCCAGTTTCCTCGTTATTCCTAAAATAATACTTTTCTGGGATGATCTGTAAGTGTAGTCCACATATTCAAAGCTATCTATCCATATCTCCTCTATGGTTTCCTTGGTCACAGGGGAAACAATCCGGTTGGATGTAGCCACCCTATGTGACTTTGGCAGCCATCTTGGTTCAGGCAGAGCATATTTAAGGCCCTGGCTCCCAGGCTTGGGATGCATTTGCGAGTTGGTACAGTCGGGACAGGTACCCTGCCTGCTAGGGACAGCACTAGCATTAGGGAAAGGTTCCTGATGAGGAGGGAACGTAGGGTTGCAACCCTTTTACGGCATCCCGCTTGGGCATGAGACAGCCAGGCTGCATTCTACAGTCTTAACAGATGCGGTCAGTCCGGCTGAAACCTACTCTCTTCACATTGCTAGAAACTATGAGTGTACCTGGTTGGACAGCCTTCCCACCGGGTTTGTTGCGACTGTTGCTGTACGACTTGAACAAAAGTTTTCTATTGCGCCCGACTGTGTGAACTATTGCTGCTGCACCCCAATTACAAAGTGTTATCAGCCCTGCTGTCAGGGCTGTGCTCAGCCCTTCCTTCTCCGAGCTGACCGCTCAGCTGACGGCTAATTGCCAGCTCCTATCTTTTCACAGTTACTCAGCTGTTGATGATATCCTGCTCGTCAGTCCTGCCTACTTAAGCCATCCAGCCCAGAGGATCTCTGCCTTCGCCTTAGTCAACATCACAGAGACGCTCTCCTGCGTTCCGGTTAAAAGACTTGCTTGGCTAAAATCCCTTCTGGCTCCAGATCCTGCTTGCTGTTTTACTACGCTCCTCTCCGGCTCCCTGACGTTTGGCTTGTCTGACTATTCGTTCTGGTTACTGAACTTTGGCTATGTTTTGACTACGTTTGTTCAATTTACTTTTATTATTAAACAAGTGTGATTTAACTGTATTTCTGTCTCGGTCTGGTTTCCGACACCTGCCCAGTTCACCTCTGCAAAGGAAGTAGCACTTCAACCTATGTTAAGAAGATGAGGAAAGATGGAGGAGTTCTGTAGTCCTAATACATTTCCTGTGCTAGAGTGACAATGCTGGTTCCCCATAGATACATCACAGTTAGTAAGTGTTGTCACTCTGGGTCAGCAGGTGTGTTACTTGAAGCATCACCAGGTAAAAAAAAAGGGAAAACAATGCAGCTGCCATATCTAAGGTTCGTGAGGTGTATTTTTTAAAAAAGTACTCCTGTCTTTATTCTATTCTATATATTGTAGGTTGACATCATTGTGTTGCTGTACCTTTACCATCCAGATGCAGAATGTGTGCTGACCATGACCAAGCTGCATTGCTCTAACTGCAGTAGAGAAAAGTGAGGTCAGAATTTGGCTGCCACGTCAGACAGGGATGTATATGAAATCTCTACTATACATTTGGGTTGGCAGAGTCATTTATGCTTCTATGAATTCCGATACACGTCCTCCTTTGAACCCAAACTGCTTACCAACCAATGTGCAAGGAAAAAACAAAAAAAAAAAAAAAAACATAATTAGGGATGAAAGGTCTACTCTTTGTTCCTCCTAATTTAGTGTTTTTGCATTTATTTAATTTTGTGTCCAGTCCTTTTGTTTGTATGCGATCATTTTTTGTCTGGTGTCATTCTTGTTTGTCTTATTTTTTTTTTTAACCTTTTTTTCTGTAAAAAATCTGAGAATAAAGAGAAGACATTTTCTGGCATAAGAACAGTTCTAAGGTAGCTGAAAGGAGCTTCCATGACTCTCAGGAGCCATTTAAAGCCTATAGAACTCTTAAAGCAGACCTTCGGTTTAATTATTTATTTTAATTGAAAGAATAATTAATTTTCGAACAGATGAGATGGTGCATGTCTGTTCTGTTTAAATACTTCTAAGTTAACCACTTACCCACTGGGTACTTAAACCCCCTTCCTAACCAGACCAATTTTCAGCTTTCGGTGCTCTCACACTTTGAATGACAATTACTCAGTCATGCAACACTGTACCCAAATGAATTTTGTGTCCTTTTTTTTTTCACACAAATAGAGCTTTCTTTTGGTGGTATTCAATCACCGCTGGGTTTTTTAATTTTTGCGCTATAAATCAAAATATACTGAAAATTCAGTAAAAAAAAATATAAATAAATAAATATCTATAAAAATTTATTGCAGAGTATTGGCAGAGTATTGGCGAGTATTGGCGAGTATTGGCAGAGTATTGGCAGAGTATTGGCAGAGTATTGCAGTGTTGCACAGTGGTGGCAGAGCGTTGCACAGTGGTTGCAGAGCGTTGCACAGTGGGGGCAGAGCGTTGCACAGTGGGGGCAGAGCGTTGCACACAGGGCTGGTGCAAGGATTTTTGACACCCTAGGCGAAATCTAATTTTGCCGCCCCCTTTTCCTTGCCCATGTAAATCCCACCTTTTTAATAAAGTGCCCATCAAATGCAGGCTCACTAGCGCCCATCAAATGCTGCCTCACCAGCGCCCATCAAATGCAGCCTCACCAGCACCCTTCAAATGCAGCCTACCAGTGCCCATCAATGAATGTTTACTTGCTGCGGGAGTCGGGACACAGACACAGTCCTTCACCACTGCTGCGCCTCTGACACTATGTGTGAACGGAGAGGCGGCTGCCTGCTGATGCTGAGAGTTAGTTGCTTGCTGCAGAGAGAAGAGAGTAGAAAAACCAGCAGCAGGGCGCCCTAGGCGGCCGCCTAGTTTGCCTAGTGGTAGCACCGGCCCTGGTTGCACAGTGGGGGCAGAGCGTTGCACAGTGGGGGCAGAGCGTTGCACAGTGGTGGCAGAGTATTGCACAGTGGTTGCAGAGCATTGCACAGTGGTTGCAGAGTATTGCACAGTGGTGGCAGAGCATTGCACAGTGGTTGGTGGCAGAGCATTGCACAGTGGTTGGTGGCAGAGCATTGCACAGTGGTTGGTGGCAGAGCATTGCACAGTGGTTGGTGGCAGAGCATTGCACAGTGGTTGGTGGCAGAGCATTGCACAGTGGGTTGCAGAGCATTGCACAGTGGTGGCAGTGTATTGACCAGCGCTGTGGGCATTAAACATTTTTTTAAATTTTTTGTGTACACTGCCTGTGTCACATCCGTAGTGCACTATACACACTGGCTTATTGGGAATACTGGTCTGCCTACTTGTGGATCAACAGTTGTAGAAATACGCTCACCGCCCACTTTATTAGGTACACCTTTTCAATTGCTTGGTAACACAATTTGCTAATCACTCAATGCATTTAGGCATCTAGACGTGGTGAAGACGACTTGCTGAAAATTCAAAATTGAGCATCAGAATAGAGAAGAAAGGGGATTTAAGGGACTTTGAATGTGGCATGGTTGTTGGTGCCAGACGGGCTGGTCTGAGGATTTCAAAAAGTGCTGATCTACTAAAACAACAATTTTCATGCACAACCCTTTAGGGTTTACAGAGAATGGTCTGAAAAAGAGAAAAATATCCAGTGAGCGGCAGTTGTATGGTCGAAAATGCCTTTTTGATGTCAGAGGAGAATGGGCAGATGATAAAAAGCCAACAGTAACTCAAATAACCACTTGTTACAACCAAGGTATGCAGAATACCATCTCTGAAAGCACAACACATTGAACCTTAAAGCAGATTGGCTACAGCAGCAGAAGACCGCTCCTGTCAGCTAAGAACAGGAAACTGAGGCTACAATTCACACAGGCTCACCAAAATTGGACAATAGAAGATTGGAAAAACATTGCCTGGTCTGATGAGTCTCGATTTCAGCTGTGACATTCAGATGGTCGGGTCAGAATTTGACATAAACAACATGAAAGCATGGATCCATCCTGCCTTGTATCAACGGTTCAGGGTGATGGTGGTGGTGTAATGGTGTGGGGGATGTTTTCTTGGTACACTTCGGGCTCTTTAGTACTAATTAAGCATCGTTTAAACCCCCTGGCCTACCTGAGTATTGTCGCTGACCATGTCCATCCCTTTATGTCTACAGTGTACCCATCTTCTGATGGCTCCTTCCAGCAGGATAATGTACCATGTCACAAAGCTCAGATCATCTCACCACTGGTTTCTTGAACATGACAATGAGGTCACTGAACTCCAATGGCCTCCACACTCACCAGATCTCATCCAATAGAGAACCTTTGGAATGTGGTGGAACAGGAGATTCACATCATGGATGTGCAGCCAACAAATCTGCAGCAACTGCGTAATGTTATCATATCAATATGGACCAAAATCTTTGAGGAATGTTTCCAACACCTTTTTGAATCTATGCCATGAGGAATTAAGGCAGCTCTGAAGGCAAAAAGGGGGTCCAACCCGGTACTAGCAAGGTGTACCTAATAAAGAGGCCGGTGAGTGTAACTTTAACCACTTCAGCCCCGGACCAATTTGCAGCAAAAGGACCAGGCCCCTTTTGCGATTCGGCACTGCGCTTTAACTGACAATTGCGCGGTCGTGCGACGTGGCTCCCAAACAAAATTGGCGTCCTTTTTTTCCCACAAATAGAGCTTTCTTTTGGTGGTATTTGATCACCTCTGCGGTTTTTATTTTTTGCGCTATAAACAAAAATAGAGCGCCAATTTTGAAAAAAAATGCAATATTTTTTACTTTTTGCTATAATAAATATCCCCAAAAAAATATATCAAAAAATATATTTTTTCCTCAGTTTAGGCCGATACGTATTCTTCTACATATTTTTGGTAAAAAAAAAAAAAAAAAAATCGCAATTAGCGATTATTGATTGGTTTGCGCAAAAGTTATAGCGTTTACAAAATTGGGGATAGTTTTATAGCATTTTTATTAATATTTTTTTTTTTTACTAGTAATGGGCGGCGATCAGCGATTTTTATTGTGACTGCGACATTATGGCGGACACATCGGACATTTTTGACACATTTTTGGGACCATTGTCATTTATACAACAATCAGTGCTATTTAAATGCCCTGATTCCTGTGTAAATACACTGGCAGTGAAGGAGTTAACCACTAGGGGGGCGGGGAGGGGTTAAGTGTGTGTTTTTTTTTTACTGTAGGGGGCGTGGCTTTGCGTCTGACGTCACTGATCGGCTTTCCCGATGACAGGGAACAGCCGATCAGTGTCAGCGTCACTAGGAAGCACGTGGAGAGGTTTGTTTATACAGACCTCTCCCCGTTCTTCAGCTCTGTGACCCAATCGTGGGACACCAGCGGCGATCGGGCCTGCTGGTCCCGCGGTCACGGAGCTCAGGACCGGGTCGCAAGAGAGCCGGCGCACGTGCGACCCACGGCTGGGCTCTTAAAGAGACACGTACAGGTACGTGATTGTGGCCAGCCGTGCCATTCTGCCGACATATATCGGCATGAGGCGGTCCTTAAGCGGTTAAGATGGTCGGCTCATGCAGCAGTTCCAGCATGGTTGCAGTCTGATTCCTGATCGCAGCTCTTACCAGTAGGTCCTAATCCCCTAAGAACTTTAGCAGGGAGATTTGATCCCCGGGTGCTTCTGATGCCGTGTACACACGTGCGGACTTTTGCCGGCGGACCTAAGTCCAGCAGACAATCCGCCGGACTTTCCAGCTGGCTTCGCCGGACTTTCCGAGCGTGTGGACTTGCCCACACACGCGCGGACTTGCCCACACACGCACGGACTTCTCCGGCGGATAATCCGCCGGCCAAAGTCCGCGGGACTTTTGAAAATGAACGGACTTGCCCACACACGGAGCAGTCCGTTCATTTAGAACGTAACTTCAGGTTACTTAGCTAGCGTAGGCAGTAAATGCCGCCGCGCTAGCTCCGTAAGCTGGCATGGATTTAAAGGGACTCCCCACGCCGAAAAAACGGCGTGGGGGTTCCCCCCAAATCCATGTCAGAACCTTATCCGAGCACGCAGCCTGGCAGGCCAGGAAAGGGGTGGGGACGAACGAGCGCCCCCCCCTCCTGAGCCGTACCAGGCCGCGTGCCCTCAACATGGGGGGTGCCCTGGGGAAAGGGGGGCCGCGCGGCCCCCCCCCACCCCAAAGCACCTTGTCCCCATGTTGATGAGGACAAGGGCCTCTTCCCGACAACCCTGGCCGTTGGTTGTCGGGGTCTGCGGGCGGGGGCTTATCGGAATCTGGGAGCCCCCTTTTATAAGGGGGCCCTCAGATCCCGGCCCCCCACCCTATGTGAATGAGTATGGGGTACGATGTACCCCTACCCATTCACCTAAGGTGTAAAATGTAAAGTACAAAAACACCCACACTTTTGAAAAAATATTTTATTGCACTGCTCCGGGGGTCTTCTTCCGTCTTGGGGGTCTTCTCGCCGGACTCCTCCGCCATTTACCAAGCTCTTTTACCGAGCGGAGAAGTCCGGCTACCTTCTTCGTCATCGCCGCCGTCGTCTGGGGGTCTCGATCCGCCTTCGGGGGTCTTCCGGGGTCTCTTCTGTTCTTGCGGCGGTCGTCGTCTTCCGCGCCGCCGCCGCCTTCTTCTTCTTCGTCCTTCTTCTTGTTCTTCTTCTTCTTCCGATGTTGACCCGTCGCTCTCTCTGCCCGGAATGGCAGAGCCGCGCTGCGCTGGGACTTATATAGGGACATGGGGACAGGGTCACATGCTCATGTCACATGGTGACCCCGCCCCCTTGCGATGTCACAGTCCCGGAGGATGCTGGGACTGTGTGGGTGTTTTTGTACTTTACATTTTACACCTTAGGTGAATGGGTAGGGGTACATCGTACCCCATACTCATTCACATAGGGTGGGGGGCCGGGATCTGAGGGCCCCCTTATAAAAGGGGGCTCCCAGATTCCGATAAGCCCCCGCCTGCAGACCCCGACAACCAACGGCCAGGGTTGTCGGGAAGAGGCCCTTGTCCTCATCAACATGGGGACAAGGTGCTTTGGGGTGGGGGGGCCGCACGGCCCCCCTTTCCCCAGGGCACCCCCCATGTTGAGGGCACGCGGCCTGGTACGGCTCAGGAGGGGGGGGGGCACTCGTTCGTCCCCACCCCTTTCCTGGCCAGCCAGGCTGCGTGTTCGGATAAGGGTCTGACATGGATTTGGGGGGAACCCCCACGCCGTTTTTTCGGCGTGGGGAGTCCCTTTAAATCCATGCCAGGTCACGAAGCTAGCGCGGCGGCATTTACTGCCTACCCTAGCTACGTAACCTGAAGTCACGTGCTAAATGAACGGACTTGCCGATGCGCGGCAAGTCCGTTCATTTTCAAAAGTCCGGCGGACTAGCCTACTAACGGCGGGATTGTCCGCCGGACTGCCAAGTCCAGCGGATAATTTTAAAACCAAACTTAAAACTTTGGTCCGCCGGACTTTGGCGCCAAAAAGTCTGCCGGCGCCCACACACGAGGGGATTATCCCACGGGATAGTCCCTTCGTGTGTACGCGGCATGAGACTTACCAGAAACCAGTGACTGATCCAGTCCACCTATAATGAACTATGAGTTTGAGTCAACTAAAAAGCAGTATTGCTAAGGCTGGATTCACATTGCTACACTGTAGTTTTACAGCTGAAGAAACTTGACATGGGCTCCAACTCTCAACAATTTTGTTTTGCGTTCCTTTTTAATTGTGACCTAACCCTCACACACAAAATCTACCATACAAAACATTCTAGACCAGGGGTAGACAACCCCCCGGGCACTGGTGCCACAAGTGGCACACAAAGCCTCTTTTGCCCTGACCTCATCATTGCACATCCATTCCAGACATCACATACAAGCACGTGGTCTGGATGCGAAAGGTGGATCAGCAGGATGAGTGGGTCAGGACAGGTAGACGTGTCTCATCTCTGCTTCCTTTCACCACTCTGCATATCATAGATGGGTACATCGATGGGGCAGATGTGCAGGTAGCAACAGTGGTGGAAGAGATGAAAAGGGGGTTCAGCAGTAGGACAGAAGAGAAGGGGGGTACAGTGTTGGGCCAGATGAGCAGGGGAGTTCAGTGTTGGGACAGATGAGAAGGGGGTTCAGTGGTGGGACAGAAAAGCAGGGTGGTAGAGAAGTGGGGCAGATGTGAAAGGAGGTGTATTGGTGGGACAGATGAGCAGGGGGTTACAGTGGTGGGGCAGGAGAGCAGGGGGGTATAGAGGTGAGACAGATGTGCAGAAGGTACATTGGTGGGGCAGATGAGAAAATGGGGTACATTGGTGGGGCAGATGAGAAAAGGGGGTACATTGGTGGGGCAGATGAGAAGGAGGGTTACAGTGGTGGGACAGAAGAGCAAGGGGGTACAGTGGTGGAAGGCATGAGAAGGAGGTTCAGTGGTAGGACAGAAAAGCAGGGGGGGCACAATGATGGGGCAGATGAGCTGGGGGTTACAGTGGTGGGAAAGATGAGCAGGGGGTTACAGTGGTGGGGCAGAGGAGCAGGAGGGTACAGAGGTGGGGCAGATGTGCAGAGGGGGGTGCAGAGGAGGAAGGAGGTACATTGGTGGAACACATAAGCAGGGGGTTACAGGTGTGGGGCAGATAAGAAAGGGGTACATTGGTGGGGCAGCTAAGAAAGGGGGTACATTGGTGGGGCAGATGAGCAGGAGGTTACAGTGGTGGGGCAGATGAGCAGGGGGTTACAGTGGTGGGGCAGATAATAAAGGGAGTACATTGGTGGGGCAGTTGAGCAGGGTGGTACAGTGGTGCGGCAGATGAGCAGGGGGTTACAGTGGTAGGGCAGATGAGCAGGGTGGTACGGTGGTGGGGCAGATGAGCAGGGGGGCTACAGTGGTGGGGCAGATGAGCAGGGGGGGTTACAGTGGTGGGGCAGATGAGCAGGGGGGGTTACAGTGGTGGGGCAGATGAGCAAGGGGGGTACAGTGGTGGGGCAGATGAGCAGGGGGGTTACACTGGTGGGGCAGATGAGCAGGGGGGGTTACACTGGTGGGGCAGATGAGCAGGGGGTTACACTGGTGGGGCAGATGAGCAGGGGGGTTACACTGGTGGGGCAGATGAGCAGGGGGGTTACACTGGTGGGGCAGATGAGCAGGGGGGTTACACTGGTGGGGCAGATGAGCAGGCGGGTTACAGTGGTGGGGCAGATGAGCAGGGGGGTTACAGTGGTTGGGCAGATGAGCAGGGGGGTTACAGTGGTGGGGCAGATGAGCAGGGGGGGCAGTGGTGTTAATTTCTCACTACTAAAGTAGTTTACAGCATTAACATCATAAAACATTTTTTTTTCCGATTAAGAGTGTGAAGTTGAAATTTTTTTGTTATAAAACCGACACGCTCAATTTCTTTGAAAACATTTTTTTCGGCACACTGTGCTCAAAAGGTTGCCTACCCCTGTTCTAGACCATGTCAATCAGAATTAAATTTAGACATTTGACTGTCTAACTAGATGCGTCCCCCACTTATTGACCACCAACCCCACTTATTGACCACCAACCCACATACACACTCAACCTCCACAGAGTTATTATATTAAACAGCAAGGCAAATATATGGATTACACAAGACGATTGTCTTTTAACTCAAATTAAATAGGGAACACTCAACCTATTTGCTTTATATGTTTGCTTTAATATTTCCCTTCCTAGGTTACCTCTTCCCTGCATTCGTCATTTCTTCCACCTCTGCAATCCAATTCCATCAAGAACCAATTAACTCCATATTTGGAAAGGTATACTCAGATGTATGGGACACACTGAGGCACGCATCTCTAGGTTGTGTCAATTCTGGTGCGTGGATTTCATTTATACAGCTCCAGAAATGTGACGGTACACATCTGTACAGAGAGGTGCAGCACTGTAATAGTGCCTAGAGGTATTCGAAAAACATTTGCTCACCTTTCCTGCCCAATACATAGTCAGGGCAGACATCTCATGAGAGGGAGAGAGGAAAAGACAGGAAAGAGTGAGAGCATAAAAAAAAAAAAAAAGATAAAATGAGGTGAAGGGGAAAAAAAGAGAAAAAAATAAAAAAAGAGCGAAGGAGAGAAAGAGAGAGAGAGGAAGAGAAGGAGAAGGGGAAAAAAGTGAGAGAAGGAGAAGGGGAAAAAAGAGAGAGAAGGAGAAGGGGAAAAAAGAGAGAGAGAAGGAGAAGGGGGAAAAAGAGAGAGAAGGAGAAGGGGAAAAAAGAGAGAGAGAAGGAGAAGGGGAAAAAAGAGAGAGAGAAGGAGAAGGGGGAAAAAGAGAGAGAAGGAGAAGGGGAAAAAAGAGAGAGAAGGAGAAGGGGAAAAAAGAGAGAGAAGGAGAAGGGGAAAAAAGAGAGAGAAGGAGAAGGGGAAAAAAGAGAGAGAGAAGGAGAAGGGGAAAAAAGAGAGAGAGAAGGAGAAGGGGAAAAAAGAGAGAGAAGGAGAAGGGGAAAAAAGAGAGAGAAGGAGAAGGGGAAAAAAGAGAGAGAAGGAGAAGGGGAAAAAAGAGAGAGAAGGAGAAGGGGAAAAAAGAGAGAGAAGGAGAAGGGGAAAAAAGAGAGAGAAGGAGAAGGGGAAAAAGAGAGAGAAGGAGAAGGGGACAAAGAGAAGAAGAAGGGGGAAGAGAGAGAGAGCAAAAAACGGAGAGGGAGAGCAAAAAGGAAAGTAAAAGAAAAGAGCAAAAAGGAAAGCAAAAGGAGAGCAAAAAGGAAAGGAAAAGGGAGCAAAAAGTAAAAAAAGAGCAAAAAGTAAAAGAAAAAAAAAAAAATAAGAGGAAAAGAAAAAAGAAAAAAAAAAAAAAAAGAGAAGGAAAAGGAAAAGAAAAAGGAGACGAAATGGAAAAGAGAAGGAAAAGTAAAGAAAGAGAAGGAAAAGTAAAGAAAGAGAAGGAAAGGAAAAGAAAAGAAAAGAAAAGAAAAGAAAAGAAAAGAAAAAGAGAAGGACATTTTTTGAGACTTGAAGTTTGGGACTAGTAGTGCCACATAGTTTGCGTCAAAAAGCATGGAGAGGGGCGCCTCTGAATATATATCAAAAACACTTTAATAGTAAAACAATATGCATTTACATGGAACTTTCTTCCGATCATGATGACGGAAATACATGAATACAACTTAAAGAAACAAATGCATAATGATGATCAAAGTGATTGTAAAGGATCGTTTTTATTTTATTTTCAAACATATCATACTTACCTTCACTGTGCAGCACAGAGTGGCCCTGAACATCCTCTTCTGGGGTCCCCCGGCATCTCTCACGGCTCCTCCATGCACCAGATAACCCCCTAGGAGAGGCACTCTCCAAAGGGGGTTACCTTGCGGGCGCGCTCCCGAGTCCAGCATTTGCGTCCACAGACACGAATGCTGGACTCGGCCACGCCCCCGGCGCCCGCCTCATTGGATTTTATTGACAGCAGTGGGAGCCAATGGCTGCGCTGCTATCAATCTAGCCAATCAGGACTTCCTCTGGGATGCTGTCCGCCCACCCCCCCCCCCCCCATGTTGAGGTCATGCGGCCTGGTACGGCACTTGCTCGTCCCCATCCCCTTTCCTGACCGGCCAGGCTGCGTGCTCGGATAAGGGTCTGGTATGGACTTTGGGGGGACCCCCACGCCATTTTTTTTCGGCGTAGGGGGTTACCCTCAAAATCCATACCAGGCGACGGGGCTCGCAAGGTGTCAATCTCGCCGATGAAAGCGGCGAGATTGACTTTCTTCTCTAGTCCAGTCGTACCTCGAGTCATGTTCAAAATGAGTGTGTGGGCAAGTCCGTTCATTTGGAAAGTCCGTCGGACCTGCATACAGACGGGCGGACTTCCCGACAGGAGCTGGGTCCGGCGAACTTTCATTGGGAAGATTTAAAACAGGTTTTAAATCTAGGTCCGGCGGACTTTTGGGAAGAAAAAGTCCGCTGGAGCCCACACGATCGGAATGTCTGCCGGACCAAGTCCGCCGGAAAGTTTGATTGTGTGTACGCGGCATTAATCTTATAGAGTTTTTATATTATGTATAAACTATGAGATTAAGTTGCACTTGCTATATTACTAATGCTTGCTATTGTTATTATTAATCTCAATTATTATCTACGTTTACTATTTTTGATATTTATTTAACTTATGTTACGGTATACTTAATCATCATTATGCATTTGGGTTAAGTGGATGTCATAACCACATGTTATTTTCTTTTGACTCCTCCCCCTGCTCTACTTTATAAGACTGTCCCCTTATTCCATTCGTTATGCTTGATAAAGGAGCGCGGCTACCACACAACTCGTATCGCGCACACTCAGAAACGCGTAGTCATACTGAGGTACTAGAGTATGCGCCTTTTACTTGTCTATACACATGGTTTGCCTCTCTCATACTCTCTATAGTGCCATGTGGTGAGCAAGGGGTAGAAAAAATTGATTTTATGCATTGGTGGGTCTGTGGACCTTCTTGTATAACAACCCCCCTCTAGTAAACCTCAAATCTCTGCTGTCCAGTTATACAGACTTTAAAGTGGTTGTAAATACTTACATATACACAGTGACTGGCCTGAGGTGATAAACAGATTAACTAAATCCTCCTACATAGGTTGTACCTGTTTATCTGCAGTCTTCTCTACATCAATTCAAAGTGCAGCATTTATAAAGCTTGTCTGAGCTTCCAGAAAGCAGGGGGTGGAGAGCTGAAGTTACACTCTACAGATCTCTGTAAGGACAGCAGGTACAGAGCTGAGGCTGTCACTCACAGGCTGTGTGCTGAAGATTTCTCCCCTGTCTTTTGTTCTCTAGGTGTCAGGTAAACTTGTTAGAAGTGACTCATGCTAATAGAGGAATGCTGCAGCAGAGAAAAATTACACATAGCGCTCTGGATTCAGACAAGTACACATTATAGAGGGATAGGCTTTGTTCATATTTTATGTCCGAGGTTTACCACCACTTTAATGCAACACCCATTTAGAATGAAAAAATGCCATCACTCCGCACAGAGCAGGTGTGTATATAGACCTGGTAACGAAGATCTAACCAACAGGGTCCCTGAAAGATACAAGAATTGTCAGATGACTTTACTTTCCAGCCTCTCCCAAAAACTTTGATATGTTAAAATGAAGGAGGGTTATGGGCAGGGGCAGACTGACAACTCATGGGGCCCCCGGGCAATAGGAGATTATGGGGCCCCCAGGCAATCAGAGATTATGGGGCCACACAGTATACAATCACACAGTATACACATACATGTACACACAGTATACACAGACATGTTTCTATTGGCTGAGAAGGTACTGGAGAGGTGGGGCAGCTATAATCTCGGGATTTTTAGACCAAAAGGATGTCGGTAAGGGACATTTCAGAAACAGATGTAAAAAAAAAAAAAAACATAATTTTTACATACTGTCCCTGGTTTTACTGAAAGTGGCAACCCTGATGTGGCCCCCTAGTGGCCCGGGGCCCTCGGGAAGTGCCCGAGTGGCCGAATGGTCAGTCTGCCCCTGGTTATGGGACTTTAACCACTTCCGGACCAGCCGCCGCAGTTTTACTGAGGCAGTTGGCTCCCCTGCGCGAAACCACGTTACTCCACATGATCTTGCGGGGTCCGGATAGCAGGCGCGCAGCGGGGGTGCCGATGCTCATGCCCGACGGTCACGATAATGCGCTTTTTTTCAAAATTGACGCTATTTTTTTGTTTATAGCGCAAAAAATAAAAATCGCAGAGGCAATCAAATACCACCAAAAGAAAGCTCGATTTGTGGGAAAAAAAGGACGTCAATTTTGTTTAGGAGCCACGTCGCACGACCTCGCAACTGTCAGTTAAAGCAACGCAGTGCCGAATCGCAAAAAGTGCTCTGGTCGGGAAGGGGGTACATTTTTCCGGTGCTGAAGTGGTTAAATGAAGCACATACAATTATACGCCTCCATCCCTATATCTTGAACGGAGAAAAGAAGGAGTTTGGGACTTTATATGAGGCACGTGACAAAACTAAGTAAATGGTCGATCAGCGATAACGTATTTATTTTCAGACAACATAAACTGCAATATGTTCATACATAAGTATTAAGCATTTAAGTACAGTATATACACAAATCAAAAAGCATAGTACAATACATATACAGGGTAAGCATCATAAACACATAATAGGTGATAAAAGCTAATATGTACGCCATATCAAAAGGTCAATAAAGGTTAAATATTGCATAGTATGGTATAAATGAAATAAACTAGATCTTAGAAGTACTATGCTTTTTGATGTGTGTATATACTTAGGGGCGGACTGACCATTCGGCCACTCGGGCACTGCCCGAGGGCCCCAGGCCACTAGGGGGCCCCATCAGGGTTGCCAGCCTCAGTAAAACCAGGACAGTATGTAAAAATCAGTGTTTTTTTTTACATTTGTCTCTGAAAAGTCCCTTACCGACATCCTTTTGGTTTAAAAATCCAGAGATTATAGCTACCCCACCTCTCCAGTACCTTCTCAGCCAATAGAAACATGTATGTGTATACTGTGTGTACATGTATGTGTATACTGTGTGATTGTATACTGTGTGTGTGTGTGTATGTATGTGTATACTGTGTGGCCCCATAATCTCTGATTGCCTGGGGGCCCCATAATCTCCTATTGCCTGCGGGCCCCATAATCTCCCATTGCCCGGGGGCCCCATGAGTCGTCAGTCCGCCCCTGTATATACTTAATACTTATGTAGGAACATAGTGCAGTTTGTTGGGTTGTTTGCACATAAATACGTTATCACGGATTGACCATTTATTTAGTTATGTCACGTGCCTCATAAAAAGGCCCAAACTCTTTTTTCTCAAACTTTGATCTGTTGTCTAGACCTTTACATTTTCTGATATATCCTTACATCATCATTAGCTTAAAGTGGAGGGCCGGGCAAAAAAAAAAATTAAAAGTCAGCAGCTACAAATACTGCAGCTGCTGACTTTTAATAATCGGACACTTACCTGTCCCGGGTCCAGCGATGCGGGGGAACGAGACCCCCCCCCTCGTTCCCCGCTCCGCTCACGACGCCGGCATTCTTAATGTGGGAACCCGGCTGGGCTTCACAGCCGGGCACCCACTGCGCATGCACGAGCGGCGCCGTGCGCCGTGATTCGACGCTCACTCATCTGGGACACATGACATGTCCCAGATGACTGTGCGTTGCCTACAGGAAGTGACTTTTAGCCCGGGCAATGAAGGTGGCAGACTTCGAGGGACCCCCTAGCAACAGGCATTTAGAGGTGAGTAAAAAAAATTTTTTTTTTCCAATTATTATTTTTTAATTTTTTTTATGATTAAGCCCCTTTTTGTTTTTTGGTTGCAACCCCACTTTAAGAACATAATGAATACAAATCAAGTGGTATTTTTGGTGATACAGGGCTAAAATGACAGTCAACATAGAACAGACTACACAACAGTCGTTACAAGCCATCAAAACGTCAAAATGTTATGTGATCACATGGGAATGTT
The DNA here is from genome assembly GCA_028564925.1 of Lithobates sylvaticus. Taxonomy (NCBI): domain Eukaryota; kingdom Metazoa; phylum Chordata; class Amphibia; order Anura; family Ranidae; genus Lithobates; species Lithobates sylvaticus. The sequence goes on along the minus strand of CM053037.1, from coordinate 42,324,860 downwards.
CATACATTTTAATTATATTAGTCATTTTATTTATGCACTATATGCAGGGCTTTATTTCTGCGGGAACGTGGGGGAATGCAGTTCCGGCACCTCCAGCACTGAATATGAAGACAAGGAGTGCTGGGTCATGGTGAAGGGTCTATTCATACTGGCTGCTGGTGGATATATTGTCACTGGGGGTATCTATTGCTTCTGGTGGGGGATCTTTTTTTGCTTTTTTGTAAATGGGAGAGACCTACTGTTGAGAGAGGGGTCTATTGTTGCTGGCTATTGGGAGATCTATTGTTGCTGGGGTGGATCTATTGTAGCTAGGGGAGACTATTGTTGCTGGGGGGGATCTATTATTGCTGGGAAAGATCTATTTTTGCTAGGGGGTCTATAGTTGCTGGGATGGATCTATTGTTGCTGTAGGGGCTCTATTTTACTGCTTTTTGTTTGCAAATTTCATAGAGTCATAATCAAGCACCAACGGGATGGTAACGGGAGGTGGGTAGGAGGTGGAACCGAGGGACGGTGCTTGGAGGTGGGTAAAGGGGTCAAGACAAGGGGTGACGTGAAAGGGTAGAGTACCTGCCCCTATTCTATGAGAAAAAAACCCTGACTATATGGGCAAAAGTTTGTGGACACCAGACCATCACACTCATAAGAGCTTCTGCCTTTTTCTTTTTTTGTTTGTCTATGGCACTTTGCATCCATTGCGAAGTTAGGTATTGGACAAGAGGAACAAGCTCACATTTGGCTTAGTAGCAGGGCTCCTGCGGGAACGCAGTTCCTGTACTTTTTCCACAACAGGAACTCAGTTCCCGTTAGCAGCCGTGTCCTGCAAGATTTTGAAGTATGCGAGCTGTGTGGCAGGTGCTACACCAGCAGCTGCCGACACAGCTTGCAATAGTAAGTGCCGCACACCCGACCATTCAGGCATTGCCAGTAGGGGGCCCCATGACAGCTTCCGCTTCAATCTACCTGTCACAGCTAGCTGACGGGTAGATCAGGTCCCTGCTGCTAAGAGATTGTATTTAGTTAGACCTCTCGTGATGCGCTCCTCCCTGCCATCCCCTCCTGATTTTCTGTCTCCTCATCCCCCCCCCCAGTCTCTGCATACTTGCTCTGTGTGTCCTGCTGAATCCCCCCCCCTCCTCCTCTATATTCAGTGCCATATGATGAGAGAACCCAGAGGAGGAGCACAGATATTCTGCTCACAGGACATGCAGGGAGAGAGGTGAGCTGAGGGAGGAACATCAGTTTGGGGTGGTAAGCTGAGCACAATACCTGGCAAAGTTTAATGCCAGGAGGGAAGTTTATGTGGAAATATGTGAAGGGTTGGAATAGCAGCGAGTGTGTGTTGGAGCCCTGCAGAGTTTGCAGCCCCCCAAGCTAACATACATCTCCTAAGCAGGAACACATCACTATCTCCCCAAGCATTCTGTCCAGATAATGTGCAGTTCATTTATGACCTTTCCGTTTAACCCTGTGTTATCCAAACTCTGTTCAATGAAAAGTGTAAACTCACCACATAAACACTCTATATACAAAATAACATTCCCCAATAAAGATCAGAACATGATGTTCACATTTGCATGGAAGCACAATTGAATGAATGCTGATTATTCAGAGAATTACCGTATTTATGTTTATTGAGGATTGTTTTTTTTATGTACTAACAGTTAAGCTTCATACACACAAAACGAAAATTGGATGAAAAATACCACTTTTGAAGCGTTCGTGCATATGAGCGTATCTTTTTTTTTTTTTTTTTTGGTGGGCGAGTGGATCTTGGGTGGGAGTTCCCACACTTTTTTCCCCAGGACTTGACCCCTGCTTAGTAGGTTTGAACTCTGGGCTTTGTGCAGTCCACTTCAGTTCCTCCATACCAAACTGATCATGCCATGGGACTGGCTTTTTATACAGGGGGTGCAGTCATGCTGGAACACAAAAGGGTCTTCTCCAAACTGTTACCACAAGTTTGGAAGTGCACAATTGTCTAAAATGTATTTGAATGCTGTCCCCTTGAAAGTACTATTCACGGGAAACCCTTGAACTCAATAATTTGGGAGGGTGTCCACATGTTTTTGGCCAAATAGTCATTGCATTCATAGGTTTCCCCAAACGTTCTACCCTAAAAATAGATTTTTGACACCTTCTTGGCGGTCCATTTAAGGCAACAGGAAATGGCAATAATCGGAGTGCCTCTTTGCTACCTCCACACTTAATGGCTTTGTATCCTCCACTTCAATTGCTCTTACTGATAGGAAGAGCCATTGAATGTAAAAGGATCACTGGCACTGAGAGAAAAGTTTGAAAGGTCAAAACACAATCTCTGACTGGCCTATTGATCCTGAATCACACAAACACTGAGTGACTGGCACCACCTATCACTTCCATTCAAGCATGGCTGATGACAGCAGAGATCTCTTATCCACAGTAGTTCAGGCAGGCAAAGGTGAGCGGATGGGCAATATGATTTGTGTGTGTCTACCATTGAGAGATTATTTAATCACTCCGTCCCCCTTACTCATTCTTCCCCGGTACTCGAAGGCAGAGGCTAATAGGCACACAGCCCATATTTCTGCCGAAGATGCTGAATGATGACGAGATAAGTCGCTGAAACTAGGATAACAGATGGGATTGTCTGCTAATGCCTCAGGAGATGTTTTGTGGATGAGATACCTACTGTCAGATAGATCAACGAGGCATGCTGAATATTCTGGGAAATTAACCCATTGGTCATGCCCATTCATTAGTAAAGGAATCTAGAAATCAATATACAGACTAATGAGGGTTATCTGATTGGATGGTGAAGAGTGATTAGTAATTTTGCATAAAAAGGATCAGCGCACCCAAAACTGGTATTCAAGTTTTTTGGTGGATACTGGAATTAAATTGCCTACCGGCTTCTTTTAAAGCATAGCTCCGGCCAAACCAAAACGTTTTTTGATAGAGAGGGATGGGACAGAAAGTGAATAAAAACCCAAAATGTTTCAGTTGTCCCCAGAACTGGAATAAAGGAGAAATCTTCCAATAAAGACCTGTTCTTACGAACTAAGAAGGGATTTCTGCCCACTTTAGGATATTGTTTTTTACATGTTCTTGTGCAACTGGGCAAGGAGGCGGATGGAGATCTTAACAATGGGACTCCAGGACCAAAGACCAAGTCAAATGCTCCCATTGGCATAAAAGGACACAGGTCAAATCACCTGCACTTAGAAAAGTGAAAAATGACAGCAGAAGAAGACAGTAGTCCATCGAGTCTGCCCATTGTTTTATTTGGGTTTTTTCTTTTTTCTTTTGTTTTTTTCATTACCTTTATTGTCTGTTGAGTATAGAAATTGTTATTGAGTATAGATCCATGTTTGTCCCAAGCATGTTTGAAGCCCTTTACTGTTAACGGTCTCACTACCTCTGCTGGAAGTTTATTCCAAGCAACAACTACCCTTTCAGTAAAATAATATTTTCTAAGATTAGTTTTAAAAACTTTCCTGCAGTTAGTTTGAGGTCATGTCCCTGTGTTCTTGATTTTATATTGAAAAAACTGCCCTCCTGAACCTTATTCCCCCCCTTGATGTATTTAAAGGTTTTAATCGTCTCCCCTTTCCATTCTTTCCTCCAGACTGTACATATTAAGTTCCTGCTGTTGCTCTCGATCGCTTTTATCCCCCAAACTTTTCACAATTTTTCTATTTAGTCAATAGAGGGGAAGGGGAAAGAGAAAAAGAATGTGAAAGAAGGGGAAAGAGCAGAAGAAGAAGAGAGGAAATAAAAGAGAGAAGAAAAGGGGAAAGAGAAAAAGCGTGTGAAAGAAGGGGGAGAGAGCAGAAGAAGAGTAGAGGAAGAGAAGGAGAGGCAAGAAGAAAGGAGAAAAAAAAGGGGTGAAAAAAAGAAGGAGAGAGAGAGAGAGAGAGCAAGAGCGAGCGAGAGCGAGAGAGAGAGAGAGCAAGAGCGAGCGAGAGCGAGAGCGAGCGAGAGCGAGAGCGAGAGCGAGAGAGAGCGAGAGCGAGAGAGAGCGAGAGCGAGAGAGAGCGAGAGAGAGCGAGAGAGAGCGAGAGAGAGCGAGAGAGAGAGCGAGAGAGAGCGAGAGAGAGCGAGAGAGAGCGAGAGAGAGCGAGCGAGAGAGATGAAAAAAAAGGCAGAGGAGAAGGAGCAAGAAACAACAGTGAAAGATGAAAAAGGGAGCGAAAGAAGAAGGGAAGATGAAAAAAGGAAAGATAGACAAAAAAAAAAAAAAGGGGGGGGTGACGACCAGGGGAAAAATGGAAAATGCAGCCAAAGAAGGGAGGGAATTAAGAAGGAAAGAGAAACAAGAAAAGGAGGAGAGAGAAAGAAAAAAAGGGTAGAGCAAAAGAAGAAAAGAGGAAGAGAAGAGACACAGGGAGAGAAAGTAAAGAGAAAAAAAAGGAAGAGAAGAAAAGAGACAAGAAGGGTGTGAAAGTAGGTGGAGAGAGCAAAAGAAGACAGAAGGAAAGAGAGAGGAGGAATAGGGGAGAGCGAAAGAGGAAGAGGGTAAACAATTGAAGAAAGAGCAAAAGAAGAAAAGAAGGAGAGAGGAAGAGAAGGAGAGGGGAGAGAGAAGGGGATGAAAGATGGAAAAAAGTGCAAAAGAAGAGAAGGACAATAAGGAGAGAGATGAAAAGAAAAAAGGGATGAAGAGAAAGGGACAAAAAGAGAAAAGAATGTGTGACAGTAACAAGTGTGTAAGTAATTAAAGCGGAACATCAGTCATTTTTTCATCTTTCCATCTATTAAATCTTCTGCCCTTGTTGTTTTAACTTTGGATAGTAAACATTTTATTCCTGCCAGTAAATACCTTATACAGCCCACTTCCTCTTTCTTGTCTGGTAAAAAGCCTAGGCTTATGACATCATGCACAGCTCTCTCTCATGAGTTTTCCAGGAAGGGAGAGGGGGGGGGGGGTGAGTCATAAGAGCCAATGAGAGCTGCAGAGCTGGAGGTGTGCCCCTGTAAATCCAGGAAGTGAACAGGCAGCAGCTTCAGCGGCCCACAGTTAAAATTATTGCAGCCAGACTCAGTGGATGGAGATTTCTGCAGCATATTTGGCAAGTACAGAGTCACAGTATATACAAAATAATATGCAAAGTGGTTGGAAGGAAGCTTCAGAATGGCAAAGATGTTTCTATTACAAATTATGTGAGCAGACTGCAGTTCCTCTTTAGAGTGTGTTTATTATATTTATCTCCTAATAATTTGGTTAATTATTTATGTGGACTATTTTTCCTGTACTGCACGCCTCAATTCTTCGTGTAACTTTTTCTCCTGCCTGGAATGTTCCTGTCCTCTGTTCTCCGCACAGAAAGTAGCAAAGTGAAAGTTGTGCAGAATTATCAACTGATTTTTCATGCAAAATATCTCAACATGGGTGCAATAAATTCATCTGCTCTATGCGATAAAATAAATAAAAAAAGAAGAAAACTTCTTAAAAAATATAATTTGTACAAATTTGGAGATGGTGCATGTTAAAACACAACCTGTTTCATGCTTTAGGCTTCACTCACACTTGTGCGACTTGTCATGCAACTTTGGACATCAAAGTCGCATGACAAGTTGTTCCCCATGTTTTCCAATGTTGACAATTCATATATGTGCGACTTAAAGTTGCAGCAACTTCAAAAGTAGTTCATGCACTACTTTGGTACGAATTTTATGCAACTTGAAGGCCATAGACTTCAATGTTAACCCTCAAAAGTTGTATGAAAGTCATACCTGAATGTTATACAGTGAAACAGTTGTCCAATATCATTGGTCAAAGTCGTATCCAAGTTGCACCCATTCAAAGTTGCTTCAAAGTTGTGTCAAAGTTGCACTCCAAAGTTGGCGCAACTTTGGAGTCGTACGAGTGTGAATAGAGCCTTAGTGAACTGACCCTTCAGAGAGAAACATACCAATACAATCTAAGCCCTGCCGTATACAGAATTAGACTGCTTCTGGAAATATGACTATCCGTGTTGCACTTATTGGACCTACTACCTGAATACTAATCAAGACAAAGCAATCTGTATTCATTTCATGGCCATAGTAAAAACATTTTTGCTATGCAATCCTTCTCATACATTATGGCCTTGCTCAATTAGGCAGTGCACAGAGCATGGGATGTAACCAATAATGAGATTCAGAGGCGGCTCTCTAATTAGGCAAATTAGGCGGTCGCCTAAGGCCTCGCACTCACAGGGGCCTCACGGCCTCCTAATTTGCCTGTGCACTGATTCTCTCTCTCCCCCCCTCTTTATCTCACCCTCTTTTCTGTGTGCTTGTATTTTTTTTCCTATTATGGGCGTGAGTGGGGCCTCATGTGTAAGTTTCGCCTAAGGCCTCACAAAGCCTAGAGCCGCCTCTGATGAGATTGGTCACAATGGCACAATGCAGTGATTCACATGTCTATGTGTAATATTTCTAATTGGGGAATAAAGCCTTTGCTTTTGTATTTGTATTAGAGGTGCTGTAAGCACCCATTTAAGAGGGTAATTCTGTACTTTACTAAAAGGAATGAGTTCAGCACAATGGACAGCAGTACAGACTAAAAGGTAAATGGGCAGTGGTAGCGAATGGTTTCAGCACCATGGACAGAACTGAAGACTGGGAGAACAATGGACATTAGTAAAGGCTAGCCAAATCATGATAGTTAGTAAAGACCAGGAGAACCATGGACAGCAGTGAATGGATCCAGCACAATGGACAAACAGTAAAGGCTGGGAGAAACATGGACAGTAGTAAAGACAAGTGCAGTTATGAGTATTCTTAAAACCAGGAGAACAATAGGCAGCAGTGAATGGGTTCAGCACCAGGAACAATGGTAAAGCCTAGGGAAAACATGGGCAGTACTAAAGACAAGTCAAGTCATGAGGATTGGTAAAGACCAGGAGGACTTGGGCAGCAGTGAATGAGTTCAGCACCATGGACAACAGTAAAGGCTGGAAGATCCATAGACAAAGACAAACATAGGCATTAGATTATTTCACCAAATAACTAAAGTTCAGCTTTAGACATCATCTTGGTATGACATACATACACACACACACACACACACATTATATATATAGTATATTACATATACACACACATACACATACATACATACATACATACATACACACACATACATACACATACACACATATATAACAAACAAACAGAAACTCAAGGCAGCAAATTAATCAGTAAACCTTTGCGTGGCAGCAAGGGAAAATTTAAGCCACAGCCAAACCTACAAGGAAAACCAACCCATTTTTGGGAAGTTGCCTCTTTGGAATGTACACTAGATTACCAAAAAGTATTTGAATGCCTGCCTTTACACGCACATGAACTTTAATGGCATCCCAGGCTCAGTCCCTAGGGTTTAATACAGCATTGGCCCACCCTTTGCAGCTCGAACAGCTTAAACTCTTCTGGGAAGGCCGTCCACAAGGTTTAGGAGTGTGTCTACGGGAATGTTTGACCATTCTTCCAGAAGCGCATTTGTGAGGTCAGGCCTGGCTCGCAGTCTCCACTCATAATTCATCCTAAAGCTGTTCTGTTGGGTTGAGGTGAGGACAGTCAAGTTCCTCCACCCCAAACTCGCTCATCCATATCTTTATGGACCTTGCTTTGTGCACTGGCCCAAATCATTTGGTGGGGGGGGGGTCATAGTCTGGGGTTGTTTTTCAGGGGTTGGGCTTGGCCCCTTCATTCCAGTGAAGGGTATTCCTAAGTCATCAGCATACCAAGACATATGAATAATTTCATGCTCCCAACTTTGTGGGAACAGTTTGGGGATGGCCCCTTCCTGTTCCAACAGGACTGCACACCAGTGCACAAAGCAAGGTCCATAAATATATGGATGAGCGAGTTTGGGGTGGAGGAACTTGACTGGCCTGCAAAGAGTCCTTTATTAGAGTGGAGACTGCGAGCCAGAGTTGAAGCGGTTATAGCTGCAAATGGTGGGCCAACGCGTAATTGAACCCTACGAACTAAGACTGGGATGCCATCAAGTTCATGTGTGTGTAAAGGCAGACTTCCGAAATATTTTTGGTAATATAATGTATGTGGTCAATGGGGCAGAGGATGGGGTCAGCAGTACATAGGACAGGGTTCGCAGGGCATAGGATTAGGCAGCACGGGTGGGCACTGATGAAGCTGCACTGATAAGTGCTGATAGGTGGCACTGATAAGGGTGGGCCAAAAACAATATTGAACCCTACAGACTAATACTGGGATGCCATTTATAGGGATTGTAAACCCTTGTGTTTTTTCACCTTAATGCATCCTATGCATTAAGGTGAAAAAACTTCTGACACTGACCAGCCCCTCAATTTTACTCACCTGAGCCTGTTCGTTCCCACGGCGGAAAAGCACTCTACTTCTCTGCCCATTGTCTCAGCTCTTGATTGGATAAATTGATAGCAGCGCAGCTATTGGCTCCCGCTGATGTCAATCAAAGCCAATGATGTGAGCGCCGGGGGGCGGGTCAGAGTCCGAGGGTTCATGTGCGCGTAAAGGCAGGCGTCCCAATATGTTTGGTAATATATAAACATAACATTCAACCTGCTACCAACATAATGTTTCCACATTCCAAATAATCCAAATAAAAATCTCATGTACATGTTAAAATGACCCTGTCACTATACCAGAGGCTGAGGTCTTTTAATGTCACCACTTCAATATTATTAAAAAAAACAATCATTTTTAAATCTACAGCTTTCTTTAAAATAAATTTTCACTGTGTAGGTCTTTCCTATTACAGGATAGCAACACTCTGCCCCGGTCTTCAAGGCAATAAGGGATGATACTTTATTACTTCTCTAGGCATCAGGTCCAGTTTTTATTTTTATTAGACTGGCCTAGAGACCCATAGGGTGATAGAATTGCAGTGGTTATTTTTGAGGCTGGACTAAAGCTGGCCATACACCTATAGATTATCTGCAGATTTTCTATGGTTAGATGGAAAAAGTGCAACAGATTTCTCCATGTTCGCTAAACTGTGTGGATGGAGGAATCTCCCACTTTTTCCATCTAACCATAGAAAATCTGCAGATAATCTATAGGTGTATGGCCAGCTTTAGTCTGGGGGGGGGGGGGGGGAACAGTCAATACACCTGCAAAGCTATGGCTAGTATCTTTGTTTTCTATCATGTATGCACATAATATTCTCAGGCTCCTATGTTGCCAACTTGCTTCTGGATTGGAAAGAATGAATTAACTAATTTGTCAACCCCTGAAGTTTATTGGCAGCATGGAGTCCAATTAGTACCCATGCCTAGTGACACTCGATCCTTGGGTTAGAGAGGTCGATATCTGCTTGGAATCTGTGTGTAGTCTGTGCGTAGCTTTCCTCATGGTGCTCTGTTTTTTTTAATGCCTGGCATTTAATTGGGACCCATTCAAAATTGCTTTCTTAAAAGGCCCTGCTGTCCAATTGTCTCAAGAAACTCCAGTGGGTAATCACAACAGGAAAGGGGTCCTATAGGAGTTGTGGGACAGCCCATTCCAAAACAGTGGGAATTGATATGGAGTCCGCCCCACTTGTGGCTACAAAAGCCTCCAGTCTACTGGAAATACTTTTTGGAGTGTGTCTGTAAAAAATTGTGCTCATTCTCAACATTTTTTAAGGTCTGGTACTGATGGTGGACAAAAGACCTGGCATACATTTCCCAAAGGTGTTCAGTATTGTTGAGGTCACATCTCTGTCCCCAAGCAGGACACTAGAGTTCCTCCACACCAAATCATGTGTTTATAGAGCCGACTTTGTAGACACGGACAGTCATACTAAAGCAGAAGATGATATTCCCAACTGTTGGCGCAAAAACGTTGTTGTATGCAGTAACACTAACAGAACCCATCAATTAAAACCTCTGAACTTAATAATTTAAAGGGTCAACAACATACTTTTGGCCATACAGGTGGGAATGGTGGTAGTTGTCCATAAACTTTTGGCCATTAACTAAGTGACCCGTTAGTGGATTTTAAGCGAGGTTTCGGGAAACAGTGGTCGATTTTGTGAGCCTGTTAAGTTTCATGTATTTCTGGAAAAGCAATACAATTTATGACCCACTAATAGATAGCAGCACTATCCAGTATTGTGATGTGTTTTAACAGGTACAATTCAGTTTCTGTATCCATTTACTCCCAATTTAATTTGTTCATTTCTTTATTATATTTAATACATCTGTAAAATGTGTCTGGTTCTCAGCGCCTGTACTTAAATGGTCAAGTATCATACATTGATAGAGCAAATAATTGCACGCATTCATTTTATCCTAGCTGCTTTTTAGTCCTAAATACCCCAGATGTCACTTATACTTTGTCCTACGCTCACTTGAAACATCACAGTGACTGACAACTCAACTATCCGCAGCATAAAAAAAAAAAAAGTTTTGCTTTGCCTACACCCTATATGATTGTTTACAATAACCTGGTGCAGAAGGAGAAGAAGGGTTAAGAGTCATCTTATATAGGATAAATGCATGCAATGGGGGCTATTTACTAAAGGAAAATCCACTTGGCATTGAAAGTGCACTTGGAAGTGCAGTCGCTCTAAATCTAAGGGGTAGATCTGAAATGAGTGGAAGCTCTGCTGATTTTATCATCCAATCATGTGCAAGCTAAAATGCGTTTTCTTATTTTCCTTGCATGTTACCCTCGGATCTACAGCGACTGCACTTCCAAGTGCACTTGCAGTGCAATGTGGATTTTCCTTTAGTAAACAACCCCCAATGTGTTTCTGGTTAAAAATAGATGGTGTTCTTTTGCCCCTATTGTTTGCACAAATTACATATATAGACAAAAAAAAAAAAAGTTAAATTAAAAAGTAAAAAAAAAAAAAAAAAAAAAAAAAAAAAAAAGGACTGATTGGGATTAACTAGGGATTAATAAGGGGATAGACAGAATACATCTTATTTTAAAATACAATGTAACTAGTAAGATTTCCTGTACTGTCATATGGTCACAATTTTCATCTACATAAAATAAAAGACATGAATCTATTGTATTTCTTCAATGACATCTGCAGACTAACTTCCTGTCTGTCCCCAGAAGAAAAAATGGGGGGGGGCTCTCTCTAATGGAGCCCCAAAGAGCAATAAAACCAGACAGAGGTTCTGAACTTTCCATGCTCTATCAAAAACTAAGAACATTTTTGGTTAGATATACTCTGATCTCATTCTATCAAAACTAAGGAAGTCCCACGTACGGTACTTTGTCCTTTGCTCAACAATTATTTTCACGTCTCCCATTCTCGGTAGACTTCCCTATAATTCTGCCTATTCTTGACGCTTGGGTTTTACTGAAACCAGTTTAGAAATTGAAAAGCATTCTCCGTAATACTTGTGGATAAACCACAATACACTAATAGACCATAGAGCTGTTCCTATGTCGTGCATTACATAGACCCACTCTTCCATGATCACCCAATTGGTTGTGCACTGGTATTAAAAAGGTCAGAACATCCAAAAACTGCACAGTTTTTTTTTTTTGGAGTGCAACAGCTTGATATCCTTGATCATAATAGGGTAAAAGGGTCCATCCACCCAAAAATGTTTTTGGTTCTAGATGGAGGATAGTGGGCTAAAATCAACCAACTAGCTTCTTAAGTAATCTTGATATTTCAATAATGAGATCTCCTTGCGAGTACTCCTTTTGTCCACCTGGGAGTTTTGGGTCTTTGCATCCACCTTTCTGGGATCATTGTCACCAAAATGTTACAGTGGTCACCAGAACAGCAGGTCCAATATGTTTGAGAGACTGTGGAAAATACTGTAGGATCTGCGCTTAGGATTAGAACTGCAGCCTCCCAGGGAGATACTACACACGAGTTTGTGGTAAAAAGAATATGGTATTAAATAAGGGATGGTGGCGCTGTTCAGGGTAAGTATGGGGAGTGCTAAAATAGTAATAGGTTGGAGACTATCGATTATTGCTATAGGAGAAGAAATCAATAATTTATCAAAGTATGTATGGCCACCATAAGAATTCCTATTATGGTGGCCACATGCACTTCAAATTTCTTTTAAATCCGATCAATATCCAATTTGAGAAAAAAAACTGTCGAATCCACAAACAACTGAATAGCCATAAACTTCCTTTACAGTCATTTGACTGAGTTTAGATCAAATGGGCAAAAGATTATCGAATGCTTTGCATCATTTGGCAGCACTGAGATACTTTGTTCATAAATACAATTGTATTTCAATTGATCAGATAAGATTACATGGTGGAAACAGAAGTGTGTTAACTTACTGTTGAAAGTTATTGAACAGCAAAAAAGAAAAAAAAAAAAAGGACAGTCGTTTTTACCATTCCCAGCTTTATTCATAATCTTGTGCTGGTGGTTGCTCTGTGAAAATCTTCATTCTTCTAACCCCCCCCCCATACCTCCAAAGCTGTGATCTTCTGGTGCAGGACCTGGACCACTCGTCAGAATTGTTGCTGGTGTCCATCTATTCCACCCCCATCCTCTATTCATAAAAAGTCGTACTACGCAATGAAAAGTGCCCTATGACTCGAGGAGGTGGACTTTTCATTCATCCGCACATCCTCCATTCCTAGGGCGCTTTTCATTGCCTGGAAGCTATAGTACAGTTTCTATAAATATAGAGCAGGGGGTGCTTTTTCCTAAATGTGGTTAACCCCCCTAAAATAAATGTATTTAGAAAAATGATGATGTTTATTTTAACCACTTCAGCACCAGGCCTTTTTTGACACTTGTTTACATGTAAAAATCTGTAT
>CM053037.1:42189652-42309652 GCA_028564925.1 Lithobates sylvaticus | reverse complement strand
CTGGGGTTGGTCATTGTTCCTCTGCTGAAAATGCTAGTTACCCGTCTGTCATGTGTAGGGGTGGGGTGAGCGTGGAACACCAATACTCCTACAGAGGCACTATCCCAAGAAAGTGTTTAAATGTATTTAAAAAAATGTTTTTTTATATACCCGTCTGTCATGTTGCGCCACTGCCTTTTATACTTCGAGTCACTAACCACAAACAAAAAAAAAAAGTCTACTGTTCGGAACGCCAGACAAGTTGGAAGTCCTTCTTTGCTGACTCGTTCCGGGTCAGTGATTTAAAAGTAATGATTTAAGAAGAGCAATGTGTGCCAGGCGACTAGCATTTTCAAGATGGATCAGCGATGGCAGTCTCTGCCTTTTCTCATGACGGGTTTGCTTTAACATCCCTTTAATTGGTCACGCTGTCTGTATTCTTGCACAGGTGATGGGTCCCTCAATCAGGCAAATTCATGAAAACATGACCTGCTGGGAGTACTAAAAAAAAAGCAGTTAAGGAAACACTGGTCACACTTTTACACTGTGAATTCAGTGTGAATTTAAAGCAGTACATGGTACGAATTTGCATTGCGATTTCTGCTTGCCATGTGCAATTTCAGTACGAATTTGTGAGGGGAGTGGTCACATCTGCAATTTTATTTTGTGAACACTGGACTGCAGTTTCAATCTGGTACCATAGAAGTCTATGGAGCTGAAATTCTCACTGCACTAACCTCGCACAGGAACCTTTTTTTGAACCGGATAAAATTTGCACAACATATGTGAACAGCCTTCATTGTAAATAATGCATTTTTAGGTGACGTGAATCTCTGCTTTTCAGGTCGCATCTGATCCGCATTTAAAAAAAAAAAAAAAAAAAAAAAAAAATCGCATAAATGTGATGATCCAGGGTTGAGGTGGATTTACTAAAACTGGAGTGCGCAAATCTGGTGCAGCTCTGCTTGTTAGCCAGTTTCTAACTTACTCACCATACCTCTCAGCAAATAGCCTGGGGTGTCTACTTTCCAAAGTGGGGTCATTTGGGGGGGGGGGGGGGGGGTTGTGCCATCTGCCATGGCCTCCGAAACTGTGATTGGCAGTGAGGAGTGAAATAAAAAAATTACACCCTTAGAAAGCCTGAAGGCGGTGCTTGGTTTTTGGGTCCCGTACGCAGCTAGGCTCCCAAAAAGTCTCACATGTGGTATCCCCGTACTCAGGAGAAGCAACAGAATGTATTTTGGGGTGTAATTCCACATATACCCATGACTTGTTCAATTATCTTTTGAAAAAAAAATAACCTGGAAGGTGACTGGTTTCTATGCACAGCTGCACCAGATTATGCAATCACCAGTTTTAGTAAATCAACCACATTGCGTACTTATGTTTCTGATAAATATTTTACACACACGCTAGATCAGCCTTCTTTTTTTTTTTTGCCTAGGGGGAACCCTTGAAATTATTTAAGGGTCTCAAGGAACCTCTGTTAAAAAAAAAAAAAAAACTTATTGGGGGAGGGGTAGGGGGGCATAGTGGGAAAAAGGACCTTACATTGGTGGCTTTTGGGAAGAATTCCTCCCTTACTGACAGCTAAAAAGATAATTTGTGTCCTGCAGCTGGCCCTGGCTTTATGTTGGTACAATCAGCAATGCTTAAGGAACCCCTAGCAGCCTCTGGGGGAACCCTAGGGTTCAATATAATCCTGTTTGAGAATAGCTGCTCTAGGGCCCAGATAGACTGAAGACAAATATTTGACCATTCATTTTTTTGGATTGTGAGAGTAAACCTGAGTGCCTTGAGGAGTTTCACACAAAGCAAGCCAAGCTAAAGGTGTCCCGGTTACGAAAGAACCTTGAACCTCAGTGCAGCCAGCAAGGTATGATCCTAAAGCTGGCCATAGACGGTCCGAATTTTGGCTGGTTCAGCAGGAACCTGCTGAACCAGCCAACACTCGAATCATGTATGGGCAGACTGAACGTACCAGCCTATCGGGTTTTACATGTGATTGCAGGAAAGAAAATTACTTAGTCTATGCCCGGCTTTAGCCACCATGTCACCATGCTTGCCACACAACTTGTATACATGTTCTTACATGATTAGTCAAAACTATTTTTTTTCCCTGATCAGTTTTGACTGCTGGCTGCTTTAGAAGGTAAGTCCACCCAATACCGATGCTGGAGAGTTAAACCATTTAACAGGTCTCTTATTTCCCTGGGGGACTCTATTAGTGAGATCTCTGGGCTGAGTTCCCAGGTCTGCATACCCGCTATACCCACTGAGGCTCCCACCATCCCGGTTGGTATGTTATATTAAGGAAAAGTAATAGGAGGAATTGGAACATACAATGGAGGGTGGGGACACCTAAACGCCCAGGTAGACAGGAACACAGATGGAATTTATAGCAAGGAAATCTCTCTGCTGAAGATATACAAGAAGCCGTGGCTGACTCAAAAGCACCAAGCTCCATCTATAACTAAAACATCATTTTTGGGTAGACTGAACCTTTAATAGCTTAATGGTACCATACTTAACTCCAGGTGAACAATTACATTACTTATGTTTTATAAATCAGTAGGTTTATAAATACATTCATAGACACCGGACCTTGCTTCTAGTCTTTTATGAATTAAATGTATAATAGAAATATAATGGAGTTGATGTACTAAAACTGGAGAGTGCAAAAAACGGATGCCACGGTAGCCAGTTTCTAACTTCAGCTTGTTCAATTAAGCTTTGACAATAAACTGGCTTCTATGCAGAGCTGCACCAGATTCTGCACTCTCCGGGTTTAAGTAAATCAGCCCCAATGTGCCCCAGCCCAGATAATCCATACTTGTTCCAACTTGTTGAACCTTTGCAAAATAATTAGTGGAGATTCTCTCTTGACAATTTGTAGGTGATCTGCAAGACACCATCTTCAGTAATTGACCTGCTAATCCTATTGACAGATCTATACTTTAGTATACTGTATGGTACAATGTATGTGTATCCTGAGGCTGTGTAATAATAATCCTATGTCATCCCTACATCAGAAACTCATTGCTTTTTTTGATCTTTAAGTAAATGTGTTCATATCTGAAATTAAAATATATATATATATATATATATATATATATATATATATATATATATATATATGTGTATTTTATAATTTTTTATAGTATTTTTTTTTTGTTTTTTTTGTTTTGAGACAGTATAACCATGCAGGTTATGGTAAGAAGGGACTAAGGTAATTAAAAAGCCCTCCAAACAAATCTGTCCCTAGCACAGTAAAGCTTTCCTAAAACGGAAGGTAATCACATCTCTGATTCCATAATATATCCCAAAATAAAAGGATTACTACTCATTTCAGGACAGTGGACAATGCCATGCAAATCATTCCATTATGCCCCAAAAAGCCAAATTCACATCCAGAACCACTGGTAGAAATAATATAGTCTAATATTCTTGATCCATCTATTATAAAATTTCATGATGCCGTTCCAGGCTTTTTGGCCATCAATGCAATGTATGAAAACCATGGCTTCTATTGAGTAGGGATTCAATTTTTTGGTTTTGGATAGTAAAGAATGGTTCACACCCATCAGTTACATTTTTTTGCTGTCTGTGTCCCATTGGGGAGATTTTACTCTACTTCTTATACCAGTGACGCAACCAGAAGTCAGAGGAAATCTCTACAAAATTAAGGCAATTAGCTACGTAACTGTCACCAGAACAGGTATTCCCATTAGAAGATTTCCCCTCACCTCCTGTTCTGGTCACAGCAGTACATTTTGGAATTCCCCTTACTTTTTCTCGAAGACCATGGACAAATCGGTGCAAATTTAGATCGGCGAGTCACCGTAACTGAGACACAGATGGCAATAAAATCCTGACAGTGGTTGTAATGCCCCGTACACATGAGTGGATTTTCCGTCAGAAAAAACTTGGATGTTTTTTCTGACGGAATTCCGCTCAAGCTTGGCTTGCATACACACGGTCACACAAAAGTTCTCTGAACTTTCGACCGCCAAGAACGCGGTGACGTACAACACTACGACGAGCCGAGAAAATTAAGTTCAATGCTTCTGAGCATGTGTCGAATTGTTTCCGAGCATGCGTAGGAATTTTGTGCGTTGGAATTTGTACAGACGATCAGAATTTCCAATCGGAACTTTTTCCAACCGAAAAATTGAGAACATGCTCTCAATCTTTTGCTGGCCGAAATTCCGCCAGCAAAAGTCCGACCAAAAGCTCTTATCGGACTCTTGCTGTCGCAAAAAATGAGAACATGCTCTCAATCTTTTGCTGGTCGAAATCTCGCCAGCAAAAGTCTGACCAAAAGCTCTTAGCGGACTTTTGCTGGCGCAATTTCTGATCGTGTGTACAGGGCATAACTCCGCTCTATGGAAAAGTAAACTAAAGAAATTTGGCCTATGCATACATTTTGAAGTTCTTGATGTATTTCTGCCATACAGTAAAGCACAACTTTATGGTCGGGTGTGAGTGTTTATGCGCCAATTAAAATTCCTAATGCAGGCCTCATCTGGGTAGAAGAATTGCGACTGACCACAGAACCCATTCATCCCAGAAATTGGGCAGCAAGGGCATGATCACATATTGGCCACAGACATACAGCTGCTTCCCAGTTCAGTTGTTATTGACTAGATCATGATGTCTGTAGGAAGCTTTGCTTTGTTCTCTGTGTAAATATCAGCTAGCACGTGGGGGAGGCTGCATGTTATTACTTATTTATTTCAGGTACTTATATAGTGCCATCAATTTATGCAGCGCTTTACATGTGTATTATACATTCACTTCAGTCCCTGCCCTCAAGAAGCTTACAATCTAAGGCTCCTAACACACATACATTACTTATGTATTGATGTCGCCAGGTTAATGTCTTAAAATGGACATGTGCTTTGTCCATGCGACAGGTTTGCTTTACTGATAATCCCAGCTGCAGCTTATACTCCCCTTTCCTTCAATCCCCCACAACTTCATTCAACTGAGTAAGTGAAGTGACATACCTCAAATGACGGAGCGATCACATGTACACAAACCGGTGTCACGTCATGACGCCGGTTCCTCCCGCCCCTCTCTGTACCGAACGGTACAGTGAGAGGGGAGAAGCGGAAAGGGGGAGAGATGGGACCAGCGCTGTGGGCTGAATGTGTAGTGCCCACAGCGCTGGTCAGTGACAGCTACACTGCCACCACTGTGCAATGCTCTGCCACCACTGTGCAATGCTCTGCCACCACTGTGCAACTCTGCCAATACTCTGCCAATAATTTTTAATAGAAACAGAATTTTTATTTTATTTTTTTACCAAATTTTCAGTATTTTTTGATTTATAGCGCAAAAAATTTAAAACCCAGCGGTGATTAAATACCACCAAAAGAAAGCTCTATTTGTGTGAAAAAAAGGACACAAAAATCATATGGGTACAGTGTTGCATGGCTGAGTAATTGTCATTCAAAGTGTGAGAGCACCAAAAGCTGAAAATTGGTCTGGTTAGGAAGGGGGTTTAAGTGCCCAGTGGGTAAGTGGTTAAAATCACAAGTGAATAGTAAGTGAATGGACTCCACGCCAAAACAATTTTTTTTTAAAAAACAAATAGTGAAAATAAGCTGCTCCCCAGGTCAAAGACAAGTGAGTGGTAGATAGAGGGCGCTAATGCAATATCTAATATTAACCATATTAATACAAAATTAAGTGATGTGAATTGTTGAGCAAAGGTCATACATTGATTGTGATTGATCGTTTGCATGTATTTTTCAAATTTTTCTGATCATTATTGTTGATTCACATTATATAGGTTTATATGTATGATTATTGCTCAACAATTCACATCACTTAATTTTGTATTAATTTGGTTAATATTAGATATTATATTAGCGCCCTCTATCTACCACTCAATATTAAATCACACCTTTTATTAAAATCCTAGGTACCGCTATTTAGTAGACCCCCATCCCCATGTAAAAATGATACACAAGAAAAAAAAAAAGATAACAATTAAATAAGGACCAATGAAGATGGGAAGACTCAGGATTCCAAACCTCAAGTTAAAGACACTCTTGCCTAGGCCAATCCCTTTTAAGGATGAACCTGTTGCCTTGCCTATGTGATATTTTGTTTTGCTCATGTGATTTTTGTGAGAGCACTAAAAAAAATCAATAAAGAAAGAAGGCTGCAGAATATCTAATACTTTTGGAGAAGGTTGTAGTTTGCAATTTAAACTGAATATTTTTATTTAAAAATTCAGTGTTTTTATAGCATGGACATCTAATGATATCAATAGCTCATTTATTAGAAGGTATAGATTTTATGTGGGTTTCAGGAAAACACCAAACACAGTAACATAGCATAAACGGTTATTAATGTGTTTTTTTTATTTTTTTTTATTTAAGTTTTTACAAGCCCATATCCATCTTTTTTTTTTTATTGCTGCCTGTACCCCTGCTAAGGACATTAACTCTGTTTTGGTGGTCAATGTTGAATGGGAAATCTAAAATTTTTAGTTATCACCAGAATAGAAAGGTGGAGAATGTTCTAATGGGGGCACTTGTTCTGGTGAAAACGGTCTAAAAAGGGGCCAATTTCCCGTTACTTCCTGTTGTGTCTATAGGAAGTGAGGACGGGGGGTTTAACTATTTCCAAAAATGAAAAAAGTTTGGGCTTTAAACATACTTTAAAGGGAACTCCAGCTAAGAGATACATCACCAGGAAATTTACATATCAGGAAAAGGAAAGAACCTTGACATTTAATAACATTTTGCAACCCACATCTAACATGTTTCCAGGAACTGCAATTTAGGGAAGACTCCATGAAATGTTAGTAAATCCCTAATTAGTTTAGAAAAACAAAGTATTTGCTATGAGCTAATTGTTATCTGAATCTGTCATTAATTGCGTCTCTCGGAGACTCTAGTTATGAAATCTCTCCACCCAGTTAGGACTTCTACCTAACTGGCTACAATATGGGTTGATATTGTATTGGTTTTCCACAGCTCCTATAGTAATAATAAAATACAAAGCTTACCTTCTATCTTTATTAAAAAGAAAAAAAAAAAAAACACACACACATTTAATTAGTAATTCTAAATATATAAATAATGAGTCTTCTACCTTGCATCCCCTATGGACTTACCCATGTACACCAAGGAAGACAATACAAGTACATAGTTAATGTGACAGTTGTTTTGAATCGACCTGTATGGGGTTTCCCTGGAGGAGGTGGTGGGGGACAAGGGCTATTGGCTAATGGAGGATACTTTGATCACACACACACACACACACACACACACACACACACACACACACACACATGGAAAATCTCTGTACAAAGAGTGCTGATCATATGCTAAAAGAAGCATGTGTTTACCCATGCTTGCTTCGAGTCTGCTCATTGGACAAGTCGCAAGCTATACTGCAGCAGGTTCAAGGACTGGCTAACATCCCATTACCTGTCCTTCTCTATGAAGCTTCAGCTCATCTATGCCCAACCTTAACCTTTCACATTTCTTGTATTTTTGCAGCGATTGGTAAGGTTTATTCAGCAGGTAACCTAATTGACTTATTTTTTTTTTTTTTTTACAGCCAATAGCCCATATGAGGGTTTTATGATCTCTGACCATATGTATTGGTGCTTTTGTAAATAGGTTTGAGATTACTCTAGCCAGTAAAGTATACACAGATCCTTAAATTACACACTTCCTTAGTTACACATTGTAGCATTTGTGATATTTACCTTAAAAAAAGGATGCTATGATATACAATGCACATTAAAGGCTCAGTAGAAATCATACACTTAATATTGTGGACACTGGCCATCACACTTTTATGGCACATTGCAAATTTCTGAAACTTTAGTAAGTGGTAAATTAAAGTGAACCTGTGTCCATTATCATGGCATTAAGACAATCATAGGCACTCATTCATCCCTGTATCTAAGCCTTCATTCATCTCTGTATCTGTAGGTATTATGAAGTAATTCATTTTAAGAAATTGTGATATTTAAGAATGAATAACATCACATTAAAACACAGCTAAATAACTAAATGCATGCTTGTTTTAAAGCTCCTACTGCTTGTTAAGAATATGCAAGTCTGCTGTCTGGAGACAGGTGCACTTTAGGTTCTTTTCTCATAAATAGGCATAAACTTCAAGTAGGTGGGCCATATTTCCATGAGTTGATGGTATAGTCATAATATTATGCACTATATGAATACAAAGTTTGCAGAAACCTGACCATTACTCCAATATGAGTTTGTTGGATATTCCAATCCAAAATCAAAATATTAATATAGAGTTATCCTCCCTTGTGACTAGAACATCCTCCACTCTTCCGGGAAGGCTTTCCTCCAGACCTAGAGTGGATCTGTGGCCATTCAGCCAAAAGCATTTGTTGGGTCAGGTACTGATGTTGGATCAGAAGGCCTGCTTTTAATTAGGTTGAGCTCAGGGCTCTGTACAGATTACTAGGCTTCCTCCACACCAAACCTATCAAAACATGTCTTTATGGAGCTGGCTTTGTACACAAGGGCCTTCCCTTAAAACTGTCACCATAAGGTTGAAAGGGCACTATCATCTAAATGTCATTGTATGCTGTAGCATTAACAGGTCTGGGAAAACACCTGAACTCAATTATTTCAAGGGGTGTCCACATGATTTGATTTCAGTCTTATAATAAATGCAATGGTCAGTTATCCACAAGCTCTTGGCCTTATAGTGCATTTAGGTATAGTTGGAGCCTGGTTGGTGGGTCAGTTTTTGGCTTCTTAGATCTCAGATCTTGGAAGTTCATACTTTTTTTTTAAAGTAATAATCAAACAGAGGGGTTAGATATCCCTTTTACAAAATGCTGTGGAATGTAACTGTAAGGACCGTGTTCCCCATGACAACCCAACATAAGGGACATGGCTTCTCAGTTTCATCCCGATAGTAGGGACAGGGTACCTCATGCCATCCTGACAGTAAGCAGCTTCTCCTTTGCACCCTGGCAGTAGGTGCCAGGTTCCCCACTTTCATCATGACAGTATAAATATTGTACCTCATGGCATCCTGACATTGGGGACAGAGTTATCCCCTGTATCCTGACAGTAGGAATAGAGTACCCCATAGCATCCTAACATTAGGCACTGGGTTCCCCCTTGCACCCCCACAGTAGCAGTGGGGTTCCCTGATGCATCTTATCAGCAGAAATGGAGTTCCCTGTTGTGTAAAAAATTTGGAATACCTGCAGTGACAAATGATGACCCAATTTTAAAATAGAAAAAAAATAAATAGACAACCTGCTGCTGCAAATATTCCTAGCGTCCTCCTTTCCCAAAAGTAATTTCTGAATTTGCTCCTTTCCACTTTGCAGTTTCTGCTTTGTATGATCCAGCATCTCTTGTTGTAAATTTAGGATTTCAAGTGTAGTAAATTGACCACTAAAGTCCCAAGTACATGAAAAGTGGGTTACCTCCAATACATAGCTCCCAACTGTCCTTGATTTAAAACAAAGTCAGTAGGCAGTATAAAGAAATGGTAATTGTTAAAAAAAAGCACTTGTGGGTTTAACTAATATTTTTTTTGTAATATTCTACTTTAAAAGGGGGCGTGGCAGGGTGCGTGTCCTATGCTTCCATACTTTTGCTAATAGGTGTCCCTCATTCCCATCTCAAAAAGTTGGAAGGTATGTCCAACATCTACTAAAAACTAAATTACTTTGTGTGGAACGCATTTTAATTTACTAGTTTAGTTATTGATTACTCCTGTATTCTTTATTACTACGCTGTCTGTAACCTCCATCCTAGCTACCTGGACCTTAGCAAAAAAAAATGTAAAATGCTTGCAGATTTGTATATTGACATGCTTGATGACGAAGAAAGAACTGTATAACCAATAAATGAGGGGTTAGAAATGAAAGACTGCGATATACAGTTTTGTGGGTCCAAGAGAAGAGTAGCATTGAGGCATTGGACACGTTTACGCCTGATAGCTTGAGTTCAGCAGCTCTTTAAAAATAAAATGGCCTCACCAAGAAGTCAAATCAGGAAATTCAGAAATATTTGAGCCACAAAGAGCACCAAAGAAAATTTGTCAGAAATCCTAAGCCTCTAAATTTCACAAATAACAACAATGAAGCATCAATGTGTCTCAGGGCCAAAGAAAATGCCCCTTTATTGGGGCCTGAATAACATATCAAAATATTTAGTGGACTCAAAGAACAGAGCTCCTGGACACACACATCTGTGTCAGGAGAAATTCAGAACAGACAAGTAGTTGTGCCAGTATCGGCAAAAAATGAATGGAGCCCAAAATGTGTTAGCTGCCTTTTCTTTCTTTGCCATTAGTTGTAAAATAAAAGGCTTTGGACTTCTACAACATTTGTTTGGCGTGCTTTGTGGCTCAACTATCCAGTTGAACTCAACACTCATTTTACAGGAGAGACCTCATTATGTTGTCCAGTAGTCATCTCATACCATGTAAGAAATTGGTAGATGTATGAACTTCATAGTAAATTCCCAGATTGTGCCATCCTGTAGTTCAAGGTCTGCGGACACTCACTGACCTACTAAAAATTTAATCTTTTGTGTTGTCCTTCAGATGGTGACCTCCTTGAAGCTCTGGCCAATGATGGTAGCCATCACAATCTGCATCTTAATATGTCTAGGAACGATAGTAGAGGGATATCCACCCAAACCGGAAAACCCTGGAGAAGACGCTTCACCAGAAGAAATGACCAAATATTTGACAGCCCTGCGGCATTACATCAACCTGGTGACACGGCAGAGGTGAGTAGCTGGTTTCTTTTGGTGCAGTCTGGCTGACAAACGTACAAGTCTAACAAGAATACTTTTCACACTATTGTATTTTCTACATTTGTAACCACTCTCTTACATATACATAATCATTAAAACGTGTATATAAACCCAAGAACAAAAAATGTAATGCATTGATGCTTACCAGTCCTTACATGGGGTGACTGCATTTCGTTTTTCTTTCTGGTTTACTTCCTTTATTTCCATCTGGTGATCCAGCCAGTAACTCACTTTCTGTCTTAGGATGACAACACCCCTAGGACGAGAGGGGTTTTAGATTACAGAGCACTTCTCTCCTCCATAACATAGGGGTGTCTGTAGACTCCGAAAAAACTGTGAATAAAAAATAAAAAAAAGTTAATTGGGACACAAACCCTTTAATATAAGCCTGTCATGAGAAAATACAGAGGGCAATTACGGACTCAAAAAAATGTTGACCTACTGGCTTTAGTTTTAAACTCCAAAAATTTGAGTCACAGACCCCAAACACAGATCCCAAAAATCAGAATAAATAGAAATCTTTAACTGCAGACTTGTGATGGGTCATTGAGACAAAGTGCTGAAGCAAACAGCCAGTCGATAAGCAATTTCCATGGGAGAATTCAACAATGGCAGTCTCCATCTTTCTGCCATCTCAGGTTCACTTTATATACTTATTTGTCTACTAGTAGTATATTAATGTATCTTTAATGCATTTTGTAAGGTGGCATACTGAAAATTTTGAAAAAACAGGTCTGTTTAATGTGGTACATAATTTTATCTTTTTGGTTTTACTTGACAATAGGCTTACAGCCTCATGCGCACTGGCCGTTAAAAACTCCACTTTAAGGAGCGTTTGAGATTTCTTCTGCCTCTAAATGCCACTCGGTGTTATTCTATGCATCTATGCACATATAGGCATTTACAGATGTTTTTAGGCAGAAGGCTTCCGCCCCCCCCCCCCCCAGTGCCAGGAGGGGCAGCGTTTTGGCTGAAAAAAACGATTGATGTGCCTAAATGCGTATAAATGCACATAGAAAATAGTGTCGATGTGCATTTAGTGGTTGAGCGTTAATTAATTTCACTGGCCAGAATATATTACTATTCTGGCAGGTGAAAATTATTAATGCCCAAGCACCTAAATACATTTACAAAAATGCAGCTTCAGGCAATGTGATGGACCGCCTGGTTCCCAGCCTGGGTGCCTCCGCCAAGATACAGCTTCCTCCACTCTGGAACCAGGAATTATAGCGTAGAATTGCACCCAAGAATTAGACGATACTAGCTTAGGTGCCAGCTTGAATCAGATAAGAGCTTGATTACATTAGCCTAAACAATGCAAACCGTAAACAGTAATAACAGTACATTTAATAAACAAATAGTAATATAACTAACATAAGCATCCCACAATAGTTTGTTAACAAGGTGACACATTACTAGCATACAGACAGAAAAATGAGATGACTCAATTAGAAAAGGGGGTTCACACCTAGTCGGCATACAATGGGGAATTCTACAATGAGAGAAAGACACCTTAAACAGAAGACTTCAGCATCAAGTTGTTTTAATCCTATTATAATCTTCTTTTTAGAGTCTGGGTCGGTTGAAGCAGTCAATGCTGGTTTGGGCACAGGGGCCCCAAATCTGTATCCAGGTCATAGGTTCCCAGAGCCTGTGTGTTTTTCGTGAGACATGGACCCGAATCTTTTTCTCCTGCCAGGATAAAGGCATTAAGGAGAGCTTGGCAAACACCCAGTGTGCAAGGGACCTTAAAGCGGGATTACACACAAATTTTTAACTTTATCTTACCCCAATCAGTTAATTGCATAGATGCTATTAAGCCGCTTTAAAAAAAATATTTCCGTACTTACCTTTTTATTTTAATATATAGTGCCACTTCCTGTCTTGACTCCCATGGGAGTAGGCGTGTATATCTCCTTTTTCCGGTCCGCACCGTCTCCTGGGAGCTTACTGTTCGGCTTCCCAAGATTCAGCGTGGACCGACGTCATGCTCAAATCTCGAGAGATTTTGGAACCGAGTGACGCCGGTCACGTCATGTATATGTTTGGTTGCCATATGCTGAGAGCCCATGCTGTGAACTCCCGGACAAGCTCCCAATCATGTGACCACTGTGACAGTCAATCACTGTGGTTGCATGACCAGGAAGCCTGCATCTGCACATTAAGAGCCTCTTAAGGGGCAGCATTGGCAAAGGGTTAAGAAATAGGGTGCTGCACACTGACAAGTCATCTCCATCCTCTGCCATAAGCAACTTTCCATGGACAGACTGGACAGCACTACAATACAAAAATGCCCATATTTTTTTTTTTTTTTTGGCTCTCCCAATGCTGATGTGCAGATTACAGGAAGCTACTCTAGTATAAAGAAAAAAAATTGACACGTAGTAAGGCAGATAAATGTGACTCAAAGCAGTGAGGAATATAATCTGGTTAGAATTTACAGGCATTGTAATTACTCCTACTAATGGTCTTATTATATTTCAGGTATGGAAAGAGGGACAGTCCTGCTGACAACCTGCTTTCTGATCTTCTGTACGGTGACAATGGAAACTACAATAGCAGATCACGGTAGGTGTATGCACAACATACGCAGCCATATTTGATGAAAGCAGTTCAGACTGCAAAGGTGAGATGGAACCCGGCAGCGGTCATCTTATATAACAACCAATCACAACTACAACAAAATGGTGCCTAATCGACACACTGCCCATACGGTGCACCTTTTTAGTCAAAAATCACTTCAGCTTAGTCTCCGAGAACCCAATCTAAATGTGTTTCACCCAATGTGGGGCTTAGTCATAGAGACTACCAATCACAACACCAAGATTGTGTTTATAATTGGTTGCTCACTAAATAATGGGCATTACCAATTAGGATTTTTGAATTTAAGACTTTAGAAAGAATATTACAAAAAATAGTGACCAATTGAGAACATTAATATGCATCTAGGTCTATAATGACCTACCTGAACTATCCAATTTTTATCTAATCAGACAAACCCTAGCACTAAATACTTGTTGGAAGATCTAAAAACGAGATTGCACAGATGTGTGTGCGGAGCCTAAAGGATTTCTTCTTGGTTCCCCCAATTTGGGCCCCTCTCCCTTGCCGAGTGCCCCCAAGTCGCTTGCTATGGGGGCCCGTGGGAATTAATGCATGCTAGTTCTCAACCCAACTGTGTCCATAAGACACAATGAGCTATGCTCAGCCCTGCCCAAATTGCTTCTCTTTATTCATCTTCTGTAGGTTACACATTGTAACAATTCTTTCAGTTACAAACATACCCTGAAGCTGAAGTTTAGGTATGGCAAGGTCATATTGGTCAAGCTTAAACCAATGTAGCATATGTGCCATACCTGTGGGATCCCTGTGGAAGCTGGACATCTCTCGAGTAGGCACCACTACCTCAGTGACCTCCACTAGCTGTCCCCATGCCGAGAAACTGCCCTGCTGCATTGTGAACACAGAAGGTCACTTGCTTGGCATTGGCGCCATTCAAGGAACACTTTTACATTTTCTCAAGCTGAAGTTTAAGTATGGCAATTTTGATTGGATGAGGTGAAGAGATGAAGAGGTGATTTCACAATCTCCACCTCACCCAATCAAAATTGCCATACCTAAAAACTCTAGCTTTAAAAAAGTCAAGGGTGGCCAAACACTGGTAGATTTTCGAATGAACAATCATGCTAAAATTCCTATGAAAATTCTCACTACATTCGATGACAAATCATCCTCATCCAATAGTACTTTAAAATTTCACTTTTAACATTAGATTTAGGAATAGATGGGCTTTATGGAATGAAAGCCAAATACACTTTTAGAAATTTGTTTGCACAAGAAAAAAAATTTCATCCCACTCTTTCAATATTTTCTCGTCATTTCGAAAGAAATTGAACATTGATAACACTTAGAAAATCAAACAAAATATTCTTAAAATGAAGAATTTTGAACATAATTCTACTAGTGCATGGCCAGCTTAACACAATTTAACACACATACAAGAACTCCATTCTGCCTGACTAACCCTACCCTTTCCATCCTCTTCCCAGGTACGACGACTCCTACTATAAATGGTGACCCTTGGAGCCCTCTCCTCCCTCTGCTCCCCAGGTGACCGCTATCCCGCCTTCCCTTCTTTTTAAACGTATCTATTATTTTTACGCCATTTTGCATTCTGACTGGTTCCTGTATCTCATCTCTCCACCCATCGGAGTGCAGAGTGGTCGGTGACACCCTTCCCGGGGGGTGTGTGCAGAGCACGCATGTGCGTTTCGTGTGTGTGCACCATTTCTTCCAGCGCTGCCTCTCCCATAACACACAATCCGTAATGTCTGTCTGACTGAGAAATTCACCATGTCCAGATAATAAAAGCAAGTTTAATGGAAGTGACATAGTTCTGAGTGTGCATCTGTCCGATTTATTTCGCATCAACACATTCTACACGCAATATGTTAAAGAGCGCAGTCACGTATAGCAACCTGGCGCCTTTCCTCATTCTGATGGCTGTACACTGACTCTAAAAAAGGTAAAATCTTATTGGCAATTATGGGCCACTGTACTTTACATAATGCGTTTGTGCACGAAAAGTTCTCTCCGTGCAAAACTGATATTTGACTTTTGCATGGACAAGGATGAGCTACATTGCCCACCAGCATGTCTCAAAGACACTCCCGCAGCAGACTTCATCTTGGGTCCATAAGAAAGAGTTCACTCCTTCATACAGAAATAGAATAGCTCTCGCTGGATGTATGTATTTTATATACTGGAGAATAAAACAAGGAGTGCTGAAACGCACCAAGGTGGATGGGAACACCCAAAAATCCCCAGGTGGACAGGAACAGATTTATAAATTAGGAGAGATCAGGCTACTGGAGTTGCCAATATGTATAAGAAACCAGGGTCTGCCTTGGCCCACAAGGCTCTAATTATAAAAAAAAGCTTCCGGTGGGGGACTGACCCTTTACAAAGTTATAAATATCATACTGATACCATCAACATTGCTAGCGCCTAAATAAATAAGACTTACCAAGCGACATCATATAGGGTTTACATTGGGAGTGTAGCAACGCCACTGCAGCTGCATGGGGGTCTGGATCTGACCTCCGCTGACCAAATCCATCTATCCCCAATAAAAAAAAAAAATAGAAAAAAAATAAATCATAGGCATTACCTATAGTACAATTCCCTATTAGTAACCCTGTTTAAACCCCTATTTCAACAAGACATTTCGCACACAAGACTGAGAGGATATTACTAAAAAGAGGTGGGTCTTACTTACGCGTGGGCAATTTAAACGAAACAAATTTTGGTGAATTTGTGGATGCAATAGGAACCCTTACTAGATAAAGACTACATAGACCTAAAGCTTAAAAGGGACTGCAAAACAGGTCTTTAATTCCTAATAGTAAAACATACACATTTTAGCAGGTTTTCATAGAACATAACAAAAGCTTTTGATGAGAATTTATAAAAATACACTTAAAATACATACATTTTGTAAAAAGAGCATCCATTGCCTTGCTTTCAGCCTGTGCCAGTTTTATAAATCTTCTTCCATTGTCAGTACAGGTGGTGAATGCGGGTCTTGCAGATTAATCTTTCTCACATTACAAGTAAAAGAGGTCAGAGTGTTAATTGGTTTTAAATTTACTGCTTTCCAAAGCTCCTTATTTGAAACAATAATGTGTTTTACAAGGAGACCAGAGATCTCTACAGAGGGAAATTATAATCTGTATATAGGCTGAAAGAACCACTGCAATCTCTGAATGGAATAGCATGTCTCATATTTTTTAGGCTCCTTGGCCTGGCAGCGGTAATATGCAAAGTAACACCCTTCTAGGTCTCGACAACCCAGCAAACGTAGGGGCCGATTTATAGAAACTGGAGGCAAGAAATGATTACAGAACAACCAACCAGATTGATTGTCATTCGCCATAATACATGGCTAGGCAGAGTATCACAACACTGAAAAGTCTTGGATTAGGTTACTTTTGGCGTATCCCTACAAATCATAATAAAATGCATAAAATCTATTGGCATTAAATGCAAACCCATGGTGAAAAAAATTCATAAACAGAGGTTACCGCCAGTGAAAACAGAATGTCAACAGGACCTTCAGGTTCAGAGATACAGACAACTGAAGTTGTGACAAATTTCCTTACAGTCCAGCTCCTCTTAAAACACATAATGAGCTCAATCCACAAAATTTGCCTTATTTTAAGTACTGCACATTTAAAAAAAAAAAATAATTCAAAATACATTTTTGGCAGAGATAAGATTAATTTATTACAGTACTGCGCATTATTTTATAGTTTTTGCAGTATTTTGGGTGTAAAAAGTCTTTTCACAAAGGAGTCCACTTATAAAGCAGCAGTATGGCATAACTGTGGCCACTCCACTCCACAAAAAAAAACAAAAAAACACCACAAGCCAGGACAAGAACCCAATCATTTGTCCTTAAAATCAAGACCAACCTCTCCCCCAGTCGTGAACATCTCTCTCTGTGATAAATAAATCCGTGAGGTACCACAGGTTCAACATTGTGGCCTACCTTTTTTTAAATGGTAAAATGCAGATCAGAGTGGAGTAACCTATTGGTTTATGAAAGAGAGCTAAGTGCATATCGCTATCCACACTCCGTGGAGTCATCATTCCTACAGTATTAAAGCTTAAGGAAGGTATCAACTACAAGGCATGTTCAACAAATAACTGCTCACTTCATGGTACAGAAGGACTATTCCACACCCAAGTCATACTTCTATTTATAAAAAAATAATTATCAAAAGTTAATATAACTCACAGTCAACTGATACTTTGATAGAGTAGGAAATGGTGGGCCAGATAGGACAGTTTACTGTATATTTGTCAGAAACCTGCAGGAGGTTTGGTCTCCCACCTCTTATGAAGGCATAGGGGTCTATCTCTCAACTGGTCATCCCAATTATTTGTATATTCTATTACTCTAAACACCCATCAGCAAACATGACCCATCATTTAAATTTGTATGCCGGCAGCAGTTGACTGACACTGGGAATGTCTTGACACAACAACCCCCAAGATATACACAATTTGCCCAATTTTTTTTAGACATCTGACCATCACACCTATACGAGTTTGCTGGACATGGATTCCAAATCCATGGGAATCATTACAAACATGACCCACTTTTTGTGGCCTATAACAGCCTCCACACACTGCACTCCATTCTGTAAGTCTTTTCGCAATATATTGGAGTGTGTCTGTTGGAATTTGTGCCCTCTCAGAGGTCAGGTACTAATGTTGGATGGGAAGTCCTGGCTCACAGTCGGCATTCTAGTTCACGCCAAAGTTGTTCAGATCCTGGCTCTATGCAGATCACTCTAGTTCCTCCACAGCAAACCATGTCTTTATAGAGCTGGCTTTGTGCACAGGGATAGTGTCATGCTGGAACAGAAAAGGACCTTCCACAAACCAATAACAAAAGTCGGGAGAGCACAATGGTCTTTGTATGCCATAGCACCAACAGTAGTTTCCTGTAAATATCTGAACTCAATAATTTGGAGTATCCACATACTTTTGACCATATAGTGTGGGTGTGTTAGTCTGATATTTATGGCCATATAGTATATAAGAACCCAAGCTACCATTAATCTGCCCCCGAAATATGCCATAAAATGGTTGACCTTTCAGAACCATAGGTTAATAATAATAGATGTTCAAAGTTCTGAAATTCCACTGGGATACGGTAAATTGGAAGCTTACATGAAATTCTAGAGTGGTGTATTTTAAGACTCACTTGATACAACATGAATGGATTCACAAACGACTGCTACAAAACAAAGCAACTTTGGTATTCTCTATAGCTCTGCTGAAGAGCTTGACCTTTTCAAAAGTTCCTGCTTCTAAATTAGACTGCGTCCAAAGCACCAGACTTGCCCATATGAGCCCTTTCATAGTCACAGCTGTGCATTATTGTGAAATGGATTGCTTGTACTTATAATTTGGTTCTCCCAGCACACCAGGCATAGGAGCCAGTAGTACATGAAAACACCCAGAGTGCACTGAAATAGTGAAGATTTCTAGAACATCTATTAAAAGTACAGTAAAACCTTGGATTGCGAGCACAATTCGTTCCAGAAACATGCTTGTAATCCAAAGCACTTGTATATCAAAGTGAATTTCCCCATAAGAAATAATGGAAACTCAGAGGATTCGTTCCACAACCATTTATTTGACAAGTCCTTCAGTTTATAGTCCATATAAAAAGATTATAGCAATGTGATAAAATGTCCATCCACAAAGGGCAGCCTCCACAAGGGGATTAGAAGCAAAATCCAGCATGAGCTACAGAGTATAAAAGAGTAGAGAGGCTCCTATAAAGTGTAAAAATGCTTACATTTAATGAAGGTACAACATTTATTAACTCACATGGTTGATGATCAAAAGAGGCACATCCAAGTATGCAGGCATCTGGGGTAAAGCTGTCCACATAGACCATCCTCCGCACCACCGGCTCTCACAGTTGTCAGTCTACAATCGTGAACGGGAAGACTACCCTGCAGTAGAGCGATCTAAAAGTAAGGCTTGAAGCACAGTGTGGAAGGGATGACGTTGATGGTGGTGCGGAGAATGGTCTATGTGAACAGCTTTACCCCAGATGCCTGCATACCAAGATGTTCCTCCTTCATTAAATGTAACCATATTGCTACACTTAGAGGCACCACTCTTCTCATTTATACCCAGTTGTGATATGACGCTACTTGTATTGCTTGTTTATCAAGTCAAAATGTATTAAAAAAATTTAGCTCGTCTTGCAAAACGCTTTCAAAAATTACTCTCAAACCAAGGTTTTACTGTACTATGAAAAAACAAACATACATTTATGATCAATATGTGGGCTTCAGATCCACTCATAAGGAATCTATCTGCAGGGGGTTCATGTCTGAGTTTCTCCAGAGCAGTGTTTCTCAATTGGGGTGCTGGGGAAAACTGGGATGCCATTTGGGTCAGCTGCAAGCACCATCACAACCAATAATGCTATGGGGTAGAATGCACAGTACTATTCATTACTATGGTGTTAGTGGTTGGGCTATCAGCACCATGGCAACTCATGATGCTGATCCAGCAGTGTTTCTAAACATGCGGTGCCGTGGTAATCTGGGATGCCTTTTGGGTTCCCCAGGCATGTGGAGAGCACAAGGCCCAGTATGTCCTGCGTAATGACTTGCCATGGTGCCGGTGGGCCAGCACCACAACAACCAATGATGCTCAAGGGCAGAACCAACAGCATCATTCGCTGCTATAGTGTTAGGGGCTGGGCCACCAGCACCATGGCAACGAATGATGAGGATCCACAGCAGGGAGCATGAAAGGCTGCACTCAGCATTCAGGAGAAAAATCCTACTTTTCCATCATATCTTTTATGGTCTTCTGTTCTACCACATTTAAAAAGGAGAACTAATGCCCCGTATACACAGTAGGATATTCCGATGGAAAAAGTCAGATCGGATTATGTTGTCAGAAAATCTGATCGTGTGAGAGCAGGATCTAAAATTTTCTGACAACAAGATCCTTTTTCTGATCGTGTGTAGAGAATTCCGACGCACAAAGTGCCACGCATGCTCAGAATAAACTTGGAGACAAAAGCTATTGGCTACTGGCCTCTACGTAGTCCCGTCGTACGTTTTGTACGTCACCTCGTTCGGAACGATCAGATTTTCCGACAACTTTGTCCGACCGTGTGTATGCAACACAAGTTTCGGCCAAAATCCATCGGAAAAAAATTGACGGATTTTGTGGTCGGAATGTCCGACCGTGTGTACAAGGCATAAGGCTTTCCATAAAAAAATTACCTGCTGGATCACGTAAATAGAAGTGGACCTGTACCTACAGTTTTCTTGTAGTCCCCCTGCAAAGTCCCAAAATTACCTGTGAATCTTGCCAAAGATGTCCACCTAATGCAGCTTGTGAAGGGGTGGCAACAATGCTCCACTGCTGTTGAATTCAAAGCAGAGTTGCCACTCTCATGCAGGCTGTACCTGCTTACACTACAGTGGGATATGAACATATTGCAGGAGGTGTGGCTATCAGCATTGGCAGTACTTATTCACAGGCTTGTAGCTTGCCAATCAGCATCTGGCCACACCTAGACCTGGCCACTGCTTTCAGGATTGACAGCACTGCCTCTTTTGCTGAAACCCTCCCACTATGTGCTGCAGTGGCTGGGAGGGGGGGAGCGTGAGACACAAAAATAAGGGGAGGATTTGGGTCAATCAGGGTAGGTGAGGGGAAATTTTTGTACACTTTGAGATTTGTGCATCGCATTAATTGGATTTGGTATGTGTTTAGACTGACATACAGGAGCCTTTTGTTGTAAATTTAGACAAGGACCCTAATTTATTGTGATTTACACACATTCACAGTCGGATCTGAATATACCATTTGATAAAAAAGGTGTTTTTTCATCAAACGTGTTTAAAAAAACGATTTTGGCTTATATGAAGTCTAAATAAATCTCCCAAGGGTTTTCTATGGAATTAGCCCCTAATTTAATTCAATCATTATCTCCACACTCCTCTGCCTTCTCAACCCATAATGCCTCCAATATCATTAAAGCTTCTCCTTACACTTTCTCTCATCATTAGATCCTACTGTCTTAATATCATTAGAGGCTTTTATATTCAATTACCTTCATTCAATAAAAATTAAATCTTTATATCGTGGACTAAAACAAATTAATTCCTTTTTTCCCCTTCCTTTCTTAAATAACTTGCTACACCTCCTCCCCCCCCCCCCTCTCACCCTCCCTGGACTGGGGCCAGTAGTACAATAGCAAAAGGACAGATCAATCCCTCACGTTAAACCCTTCATCTCCCAGGGCCTGAAATAGGTAGACCAGCAGCACTATGCAACACCAAGAGTCCGAAAAACCAACAATGAATTCCCTATACTCTGATAGCTGCTGTGAACAACTTTAGAAAGCTCTAGCTACAGTATGTTTATAACACTTAAAACCCCATTCATACCATTAAAGCAAGCTGCAAGATGGCAGCCTATTAAAAATGTTAAAACTAGAGCTGTGCCTTTTTATTGCATTGCACCACAATGTGTTTGTGAACAAGGCCATTGTGGTTGAAACTTCTGCTGTACGTATTTATCTTTTATGGAGCTAAAATGAACTCGGGCTTATTGAAGAGCATGTATGGAGTTGTGGATTGTCTTCTATCCACCATTATGTACATACCTGCAGTGCAGGTCCATGGGCACCTACTCTACTTGTGCTATGGGGTGCCATGTTAAATGAATAGTAGATCAGAGCATTACAGGCCTTTTAGTATGTATGGTCATAACACCAGAATTCCTTAATGGTTATAAAACGTCCATTTAACTTGAAATGTACTACCTGGATGGGAAGAATTCAGGTGAAAACTAAAGATGCCGGAAGTCTATCTGTTCAGCTTTCATTATCAAAGCACCTATGGAACATGACTAGTTTAGCCTAGATAATACACCCCATCTGTTGTAACCCCTTACTCACCACTATTTCTTACCCCTCTCTAAAATAATAGACCACACCGTACTTGTGGAGTAAATGGCCACAACAGCCTTTATTAAATATAAAACTCCAATTTATTCAAAATATAAATAACCAATTAAATACCATATAAATAACCATAACATAAACACATAACATCAGTAACCCCTGGTTACACCCACTATTGTTGGTCAGTGACGGGGCAGGGAAATTGTACCATAAACAAACATAACACCGTATATATATATATAATATATATATATATAACACCAGGGGGCACTGCGGGATTTAACCGAAACCAAACTAGGCCTCCACTTAAACCGCCCGGAGACAAATACCTATCCCGCAGTGCAACAAAGAGTACATCAAATTACTTTGATGTACTACAACCGGAGGGGCCATCTACTGACGAGCCCCCCACAGGAGGGGCCATCTACTGACGAGCCCCCCACACACTTACCAACTACCAAACTGCCACCGTCACTGACCCACAATAAAACACCGCCACAGCCTGAAAGGTTGACACCTCACCCTTGAAGGCACCTCCACACCTGCAGGGCCGTATGAAAACCCCCCCAGTCCCGTAAAATCTACCACGACTAAACAAACCAACAACTGTAACCATCAACCTCAAAAATCCCCCCCTTTTTTTTTTTTTATAGATACTCATTGCTACATTAACTGAGGCCGAATATAAGAACAGAATCGCTTAGATTCCCATCTCCCCATTCGTCGCACATCCGCCTCATCCAGCCCACACCTGGCGGCCTCTGTGGCCGCCCTGATGCGGAAAGAGTGTGAGGCGTAGGCGGTGCTGTCCAAACCCAACCCATGTAACCTTTCCGAAAAAACTGCCCCAAACTGGAATCTGAACAGATCCGATCCGTCTCTATGCATCAACAAGGGGCCCCCTACTCTCGGACTTGCATCTGTAACTCTCCCACAGCCCTGCCCGGGCACTTTGTACAACCCTGTACCACTCTTCCCAAACATTTTGGTAAGCTGACCAAGAGAACTTACTTACCGATCGCTGTATCCATCCTGCGGCGAACCTAGTGCCAAATCCCATATCCAGCTTGGGCATGGGACACCCTCTTTCCGAGCTTCCGGAGCCAGTGCCCTGAATTTTTCCCACTGGAACCGAGACAAAGCGTCAGCCAATGTATTCTCCACCCCCGGAATATGCACCGCATAGAGAAACACGTTCAAACGCAAACAGCGCAAAACCAACTGTCGCATCAGCCGAATAACAGGTTCTGACGACGCCGACATACTATTTATGACCTGGACTACCCCCATGTTATCGCAGTTTAAGCGTAGCTTCAAATTCTTGCAAGATTGTCCCCACAGCTCCAAGGCAAGCACCACCGGGAACAGCTCCAGTAGTACCAGATTTTTAAGAAAACCAGCCTCCACCCAAGCCCTCGGCCAGGGCTCAGCACTCCACTGACCTTGAAAGTACGCCCCATAACCTGTGGATCCCGCGGCGTCCGTAACCATCTCCACGTCAAAATTGCTTACTGGACCCGACATCCACACCGACCTGCCGTTAAACTCAACCAAAAACTGATGCCAAACCTGTAGATCATCCCTATGTTCCTTCCTCAACCTAATGTAATGCGTGGGGGCTTTTACCCCCGCCGTGGCGGATGCCATCCGCCTACAAAATATCCTCCCCATAGGAATGATCCGGCATGCAAAATTTAACTTACCTAACAAAGACTGCAACGTCCGCAACTGAACTTTCTTACACCCATGTATCTCCTTGATCTCTTTTTGTAAATCCCTGAGCTTCTCTTCGGGTAACCTGCATTCCATAGCCATGGAATCGATCACTATTCCCAAAAAGCTCAGCTCCGTTCGCGGGCCCTCCGTCTTGTCGGCTGCCAACGGCACCCGAAACCTCTTCGCAATGTGCTGCAACGTGGACAACAGTATCGCACACACATTGGAAGCAGGAGGGCCTACGCAGAGAAAGTCGTCCAAATAATGGATGACGGAACCAATGCCTGTCACATCCCTCACAACCCATTCCAAAAACGAACTAAACGCCTCAAACATGGCGCACGATATGGAACAGCCCATGGGTAAACACCTATCCACGTAAAACTGGTCTTGCCAACAACACCCTAACAAGTGAAAGCTCTCCGGGTGTACTGGCAGGAGTCTAAACGCCGACTCCACATCCGATTTCGCCATTAATGCCCCTTTCCCATAACGCCGCACCCATCTGACCGCGGCATCGAAGGATGTATACGATACCGTACAGTCTTCCGGATCAATAAAATCATTTACCGAACCCCCTTTTGGAAACGATAAATGATGAATCAACCGAAATTTATTCGGTTCCTTCTTAGGGACCACCCCCAATGGCGACACAACCAGGTCGGCTAACGGTTTTTCCCCAAATGGCCCTGCCATTCGGCCTAAAGCCACTTCCTTGGCCAATTTTTCTGACACTATGTCTGGGTGCAGCAAAGCTGACCTCAAATTCTTGGCTAGGGGGGGAATAATCTTCAAGGTACACGGAATCCTAAAACCTTCTTGGAAACCCGCACTAATCAACCTCGCCGCCCCCCTATCAGGATACCTATTTAGAAAAGGCTGCATCCTTACCCACATCACCGGCGTCGTCCCTCTTGTCACCAGGCTCTCTGGTACCCTTCCCCTTCCTAAAACACCTGGCAAACGTGTGGGCTCCTGAACATTCATGTTTGAACTTACATGTGTCCCCAAATTTGCAGAATCCCTCGTTGTACCGCCAGCATACTCCCCATTTTCTTCCGGCCGGTGATCCCGAGGAGTGGCTACCTCCGGCCCCCCCTTGAAATGGCTGTGCCGGAGTATTTGCCGACGCCATGAGCCTCATCCATAGACTGATGTCCTTGTGGTCCCATCTTAATGCTGGGCGCACAGCCCTGCGCTGCCTGAACTGCTCATCATAGCGCAGCCATTCTGTACCCCCATAAACCCTGTACGCCTCCCCAATCGCGTCCATGTAACAGAATAACGCAGAGCAATGCTCGGGGTTCTTCTCACCAATTACCCCCGCCAGAATGGCGAACGCCTGCAACCAATTTTCAAACGTCCTCGGAATCAAACGATACCGCCTCTTCTCCTCGTCGTCCTTTTTGGTGCTGTCAGGTTTTACCCTGTCCAAATTAAATTTTTCCAACGGCAATAGGGAGAAAATCTCCACATATTCCCCCTTCCAAATTGTTTCCCTAACTTCCTGCTTAAGGTGAGCCCCCAAGGGGCCCTCAAAGCATACATATACTTCACATTTCGCCGCGTCCGCCATCCTCACGATATCTGATCTCACCACTTGCTCCGTCGAGCCCGTCTCTGGCGTACTCACCTTCTCCACCACACCATCCACTGGAGGCGGTGCAACTAACGCCGCTGTTGTGACCGAAGCACCCCCTACCTTATCCGACCCTTGTTCAAACCTACCCACTAATGCACGAAGGCCGTCTAGCAATTCTTGTACCTGTCCACTCGACCCCACTGACGGTTCACTCCTAACCCGCGGTTGGTCACTAACTGCCCCCAGCGGAGCTACCCCCTCCCCCCCCACCGGTACAATCCCCAATGAGCTTTTTAAAACAGCAGTAAATGCACTATTATCAGGTGACTTACCGGGCCGTCTGGGCACCGCCTCCGCCACTGCTGACCTGACCTCCGTCAGTGCTCCCGGGGTAGTGGTCTCTTCCTCCGATAGTTCACCCTCCGACCTGCTTACCTCTCCCTGCTGAAACAAAACTGGCCGCCCCTCAGGGGAGGGACTCCTGGAATGCGATCGACTCTGTCCGCTCACTGCCACCCCTGATGTCCCCCTCCCAACCTCCCCACTCCCCTGGCACCCCAAGTCCTGTGCAGGTGGGCCGTACCCGGCACCGCTCCTGCCATGTGACCCACATCCTGAACCGCCCGGTGGCGTAAGCCCACCCCTTGCGGTGTTTGCCCCCCTGGGTGCCCGTCTCTCCGTAGCCGCCGACATAGTGATCCTTCTGTCCTCACCCCTCGGCTCCTGCCGAGCTGCTGAGTGTACTGCGGCCGCAATCCTCCGGGGCGTAACAACCCCCCTTTTTGTTGCGCCTGTTTTGCAAGCCGACTTTCCTCCCCTCCGCTCGTTCAGAGCTGCTGGGGGGGAAAACGCTGTGGAAGGGCCTGCTAAGCCATCCATCCTGCTGTCCCTGCTAGCTCCAGCCCGCCGTGACCTCTGCTCCCCCCGTTCACCCCCCTGCTCGTTCAGAGCTGCTGGGGCCGTGTAACCCAGGGGAGTCTCTGCTAACTGACCCTGGGAATGCTGTAGAAGGGCCTGCTGAGCCATCCAACCTGCTGTCCCTGTTCGCTCCAGCCCTCTGTGACCTCCGTTCCACCCGATTACCCCCCTGCTCGTTCAGAGCTGCAGGGGTTGCTGTCCCAAGAGATTCACTCCTACCCAACCCTGGGGATGCTGCTGTGCCTTGTAGGCCCGAGGCCCCGCCCCCCGCATGGAGCCCACGGCGTGTGCTCCGCCTGGGCCCACCGGGAGGCTCCGTCTGGGCCCGTTTTGCTGGTGGTGAAGAAAGCTCCCCCCTAGGGCTCCTGGGCAGTCTGGATGGGCCTGCACCTGGGGTAGGGGGAATACCTCGTTGGCGGCCTCGAGATCCGGCCGCGTGTGTCACTCCCGCCATCCACCGGCCGATGCCGGGCCTCCACCGATCGTCCCTGGTCGTCTCTGTCCACTTGCTCGGCCAGCACGTCTGCTACCTGTTCCTTCAGCCAGTCCGCCCCTTTTTCTGCCGCCGCCGCCCGCAGCCTGTCCATTAGCTCCCGTGCGTCCGCCATCTTGGATTAGAGAGAGAGGAGCAGTGAAGAAAAACTGCCTCCTCTCGTGTTTCCTCCTGACTGCGTGACTCCGGTAAGCCACGCCCACCATTTATATTTGCCGCGCCCCCTTTTCTGATTGGCCTAGCCCCGCTTGGCCACCCCCACCTATACCCCTTGGTGTGTACTCGACACACAGTCATGCCCGGCCCTCCCCTACATTGCCCTGCGGTCCATTCGGTCCGTCCCTCTCTCACCAATGCTATGGAATTAAACAAGCTGCGACACTCCATGGAGCGGAGTTAGAATAAATTAGACATATGCAATTCGTTTCGTTTTTTTCCGTTTTTTTTCCTTATTTTCGAATGAACGAATCCTACGAATCCGAATAACGAATCGTTCGAATCGTACGAATCCGATTAACGAATCATTCGAATCGAACGAATCCGAAAAACAACGAAAAATCTGAAAAAAACAAATTAGAAACAACGAATGTACTAATGAAGAAAATCTGAAAAACGAAAACGAACGAAAAAATTTGTACATTCGTAACTTTTTTTTTTTGTTGAATTGGTAATTTTCCGTGTCCCTTACAATGGTGCTGCTTAACGTGCTTCGAATGGATTGAACAAAAAAATTCGTACATTCGTAACTTTTTTTTCGATTCGTAACTTTTTTTTCCGATTCGTAATTTTCCGTGTCTCTTACAATGGCGTTGCTTAACGTGCTTCGAATGGATTGAACAAAAAAAAAATCGTACATTCGTAACTTTTTTTTCGATTCGTAAATGATTAAAATGTAATAATAGCATACACATTACATAAAATTATGAATTATGCTCCGATTACGAATCTTCGAATGTTACGAATGTACGAATAAATACGAATGCGTCCGAAAATTAAACTAACGAAAAAATGAAAAAATAACTCTTACGAATGTACGAATCGTTATGAATACGAACACCGACGACTTACGAATGTACGAATCAACGGAAACGAAAAAAACGAAATGAAAATAAACTAATTTTTGTTGTGCACATGTCTAGAATAAATATAAACCATTTTGGAGCAGAGTATACAAAATTACAGCAAAACTAATCACAAATTTTCTGCAAAAATAAAAAACACAAAACACAGTAAAAAGGGGATG
The DNA here is from genome assembly GCA_028564925.1 of Lithobates sylvaticus. Taxonomy (NCBI): domain Eukaryota; kingdom Metazoa; phylum Chordata; class Amphibia; order Anura; family Ranidae; genus Lithobates; species Lithobates sylvaticus. The sequence continues at coordinate 42,281,410 of CM053037.1, read as the reverse complement.
GAATGGAAATGTGACCCGAGGTTTAAAAATTATGTACATACATACATACACACACACACACACACACACACACACACACACGTTCATAAGTTTACATACCCTGGCAGAATTTATGATTTCTTGGCCATTTTTCAGAGAATATGAATGATAACACAAAAACTTTTCACTCATGGTTAGTGTTTGGCTGAAGCCATTTATTATCAATCAACTGTGTTTACTCTTTAAATCATAATCACAACAGAAGCTACCCAAATGACCCTGATCAAAAGTTTACATACCCTGGTGATTTTGGCCTGATAACATGCACACAAGTTGACACAAAGGGGGTTGAATGGCTAGCAAAGGTAACCGTCCTCACCTGTGATCTGTTTGCTTGTAATTAGTGTGTGTATAAAAGGTCAATGAGTTTCTGGACTCCTGACAGACCCTTGCATCTTTCATCCAGTGCTGCACTGACGTTTCTGGATTCTGAGTCATGGGGAAAGCAAAAGAAGGGAAAAGGTAGTTGAACTGTATAAAACAGGAAAGGGATATAAAAAGATACCCAAGGATTGAGAATGCCAATCAGCAATGTTCAAACTCTAATCAAGAAGTGGAAAATTAAGGGTTCTGTTTAAACCAAACCACAGTCAGGTAGACCAACTAAAATTTCAGCCACAACTGAAAGGAAAATTGTTCAGGATGCAAAGAAAAACCCACAAATAACTATTTAACAGGTGAAATACAGAATTTGGTGTGGCTTTTTCAAGATGCACAATAAGGAGATACTTGAAGAAAGATGGGCTGCATGGTCGAGTCACCAGAAGAAAGCCATTACTATGCAAATGCCACAAAGTATCCCGCTTACAATACACCAAACAGCACAGAGACAAGTCTCAAACCTTCTGGCACAAAGTCATTTGGAGTGATGAGACCAAAATTTAGCTTTTTGGCCACAACCATAAACGCTTAATTTGAAGAGTAGTCAACAAGGCCTATGATGAAAGGTACACCATTCCTACTGTGAAACACGGAGGTGGATCTCTGATGTTTTGTGAATGTGCGAGTTACAAAGGCACAGGAAATTTGGTCAACATTTTTGGCAAGAGGAATGCAGTATGTTGGGGAAACATTTGCATTCATCAGCCAGAAAGCTGCGCATGGGATGTACTTGGACATTCCATCATGACAATGATCCAAAACACAAGGCCAAGTCGACCTACAACTAAATGGCTGCCCAGGTGTACCTTGGCATGGTAACGTTTAGCGTATCCCATGCTTGGGTGAGCTCCAGAACCCCCATGCTTTTTCCGCATTATTCACAGAATGGCTTGTCTGAGAGTTGACAGAAAAAACAGGCAGCAGCCTCCGAACCCAGCCTTCTCCCATATTTATATTATTAAAAAGAAGAACTGCCCCCCAACAGAGTACAAAGGGGACTTTAAGGCCAACTGCATAGATACATACATACACATACATATATACATATTACAATTTACTGGAAAGTTGGCAACATGAAGGTCCTTGGGCCTGCCACTAACTGGTGCAGCAATTAACAACCTGCTTAAGTGCATAATGGGATATGACGTTTTCTCGTAGATCTCATGATGATTCAGGAAGTCAGGGCTCACAAATCATTTTTTTACATTTTGAACCGAGAGGTGAAGATTCAAAGCTGCCATGGACTGGGAAGTAAGAGATATGCACATTGGGATGGCTTGGGCAGAAAAGACATTAGAAAAGGCTTCTATTTATTATGAAAAGTGAACCTCTGCCTGAAAGAAGGTTAACTTAGCCTTTCAGCTATTCCAGCTGCCATTTTATTGAATAAAAGTCCCTCGCTCCCTGGCTAAAACACAGAGATAGTTCACATTCACAACCTTTTTATTGCCATCTGTGCCCCCACTGGGGAGATTCTTCTTCTTTATATGTCCTGGTGATCACTGTCATTGAGACTGAAAATGATGGAGAAGTCAACAGTTTGAACTGTCACCAGTGTAGCAATATGGACTACAATTGCAAGGAACAGTTATTCTCTGCTTTATCTGTATATTATACTATCCCTCTAGTGCCCAGTGTTACCAAACTGACATCATATTTGTGAGCCCAACCAAAGGGATTTGATACTATCAGGGAGATTGCTGGGAAGGGCTATAAAAGGAACCAGAGGCCCGCCTCAGGCTCCCTTCTTCCCGGGCCTCATGTGTGATGGATCTCTCCGTGCAGGGAGAGTGAGGTCGCGGCCTACCACGTGGTGTACAGCACCAACTTGACCACACAGCAATCCACGCTTCGTGTTCCGCATTCGGGTGATCATCCCAAGCGAGTCCGCAGCCAGGACGTCCATTCGAGAGTCACTATCTGGATGGCGTTTTTTCAACCTGGTCGTTGGTGAGAGGGCAATTGCCCACCTTTGCAAGTCTTTCCTGTGTACAGACAGCTTTACTTTGGGAACACTTCACTGCACTTCTTTTCGAACACTGTACATAGGCATATTTAGCTGCAGTCAGCACAAGATATACTACCACTCTGTTACTACACCTTATTGGATATAGTTAATGAGCTCCGACTGCCGGTGAAGACCATCAAATCTGCAACGGGGACATTCTGTCATTGCTGCTTTAAGGTCCCTCATACCATCCATGTTTTGCTTCATCTCTAATTAGGATAAAAGGGTTAAACAGGCTGGCCTGGGTTTGTCTTTCAAGGCTATGATGAGATTATTTAAAATTGTATTCATTTATTTATAAATACATTTTTACATTACATTTTTTGGGCTAAAAAGTTTGGAGATCCCTGCTATAGAGAATATCATGCAAAATGGGACTTTAGAGGTGCTGGGAACCCCCTCTCAGAATAAAAGTCAATATATAATTGAAGGTAAAAAAAATGTATTTATTACAAAAATAATTAAAAAAATAAACTAAAATACAAAAAGACATACTAGAGGTATAACTCCTTAAAAGCATTTATTTTTGTTCCTACCCATATTATCAAAACCATAACAAGCACCCCTGAAGGATGAGTTTCTTTCCCATATATAGTGTCATACATACAGTATATGGCAAATAATTAAAGTAATATTTTACCATAAATCTAACACACAAGTTGCAGCAGGGAATGACTCCGTATTGACTTCCTCATGGGTTCAGCTTTACATTATTTTGCACAGTTGATTTGATCAGTTTCACTGCCTTAGTAATTACCACAGCCTTTTCACCTGAGGGAAATTCTGAAAACATGACCTGTTGGTGCACCTTGAGGACTAGACTTGAGAAACACTGGTTCAGGGGATATGTGTGGTTTGGAACAAAATTGGTATGAGAACAGAGCATTTAGCGATGTCAGGAGAGATGTATGCACCCCTCACTCCGACCCAGTCAGAGATGCTGACAGATGGGTCAGGTCAAGATGGGCCCTACCCCCAGGCCAAAATCACCAACCCCAAGGACAGGGAGCATAGACTTTTCTGGTCAGAAGCCCAACATTCATGATGTACTTCCTAAACTTGTCCGCAAACACAAGTTCAACACCTCAAACAACAGATCACCCCTTTTGTGTAGGTAGCCCAGAAGTTCCAGAGAAAATGTCTGCAGCTAAGAGGAACAATCACTGAGGGGTTGCCACACCAACATGAGGACCAGAGATAAATGCCTCCATATAGATTGTCTCATTTTTTTGCCATACCCGCAAAAGGGGCCAGCCTGAAGTGATCAAACAGGACTTTATTTTTTCACTAAAGTTCTAATTTAAGCACACTGGTAGATTTTTGAATAAATGTTTGTACGAAGAATCTTCAGTACATTTGATAATGCCAATAAAAATCTAGATCAAATGTACTTGGAAATTTCCTAGGCTTCTAACCTTCAGTTTTGGTGTGAATGGAATTTGCTGAAAAAAAATTAATAAAAAGAAAAATTCACTGTTAGAAATCAGTTTATTCAAGAAAACTTTTCCATCCTCTGAGTTTTCTCCCCATAGCACCCTGTAGCTTAGGCAGGGAGCTCCCCACAAATTTACTTGCCAGGAGTAGTTATCCTGGTTGATTGATAGAGATCCATTGATTTCTCTCTAAGTTTGGCCTTGTTGCACTTTTCTCTTCTACCACTAGGTGGCCAGGTACTTGGTACTTGGTGGTATTAGATAGACATGTGCACAACAAAAAAATTCGTTTTTTTTCGTTTCGTTTTTTTTTCGTTTCCGTTGATTCGTAACGACTCGTACATTCGTAAGTCGTCGGTTTTCGGATTCGTACATTCGTAAGTCGTCGGTGTTCATATTCGTAACGATTCGTACATTCGTAAGAGTTATTTTTTCGTTGATTTGTTTGTTTAATTTTCGGACGCATTCGTATTTATTCGTACATTCGTAACATTTGTAGATTCGCAATCGGAGCATAATTCATAATTTTATGTAATGTGTATGCTATTATTACATTTTAATAATTTACGAATCGAAAAAAAATAAGTTATGAATCGAAAAAAAAAGTTACGAATGTAAGAATTTTTTTGTTCAATAGAGACACGGAAAATGACAAATCGAAAAAAAAAAAAAAGTTACGAATCGAAAAAAAAAGTTATGAATGTACAAATTTTTTTGTTCAATCCATTCGAAGCACGTTTAGCAGCACCATTGTAAGGGACACGGAAAATTACCAATTCAACAAAAAAAAGTTACGAATGTACGAATTTTTTCGTTTTTCGGATTTTCATCATTAGTACATTCGTTGTTTCTAATTAGTTTTTTTCGGATTTTCGTTGTTTTTCGATTCGTTCGATTCAAATGATTCGTTAATCGGATTCGTACGATTCGAACGATTCGTTCATTCGTATGAGAACGAAACAACGAACGAAAATAACGTAAAAAAACGAAAAACAAAAAAAAAACTAAACGAATTGCACATGTCTAGTATTAGATATGAGAAGGGCAACCCAAGATCAGGTTATGGGTATATGGGGTATCCCAGCCAATAGGCAGGGGTTTTCTTGAATCCTTTGGCCTGCTGGGAGCACCTATATATTTGGATGGAGTCAGGCAATCTATGTTCTGTGCCACCTGGACGGCTGTCTGCGTTGATGTGCTACATGTCCCCTGTTCTGCTAGGCCAGAGATTGGGCCTATCATGGGCACATCTGGCTGCTAGGCTGTCTGAGGGCCTATCCATAAGCAAGAGAGCAGCGCAGTGTTGGGACTGAGGCTTGCAGTCCAACCAAAAGTGACGGTTCTGTTGGTCGAAGAACCTGTCAGTGGTCGGTGGTAGAAGGAAAGCTGTTGCCACAAAGGGACCAACCACCTTGTTATCATGGGCCACAGTGAGTAACTGAAGCAAGTACCAGAGCAGTATTCTCACTGAATGGGCACGGTGGAGAATCAGGAAACTTCAGGTGGTGATCAAGTCAGGAACCCAACCAGCGGAGGTGATGCTTGCAGAGCATCCTTGTGTGTCAAGTCAGGGATGAGCCGGTCAGCAGGGTTGAAACTTGAGAAGTATCAAGCTAGGAACCCAGCAGAGAAGCGTGGGTGGCGCTTGAGGGAGATACCACCGCAAAGCTTGGAGGAGCTCCAGGAATTCAGTGAATCAGAAGGTCTAGTGAGAGACCAGGAGCTCAAGGGGCTGAAGAACTACAAGTAGAAGTTGTAGTGAAGCTGAGGAGGACTGTTACAATTTGTGTTCGAAACTGTTACCATAGGAGACAGCAATTCTGCATGTGCAGATGTGGCGCCTTGCTGGGGCCTTTCCCTGTACGGCTTGTCCTCCTGTTGAAGTCTCGGAGTCTGCCAATTGAATCTACAACTATTTAAGGGTGTCCTGGCCCTAACTCTCTTTCTTCAAAAAATACAAAAAGAAGGACGGTTAAGAGAAATAAAACCTATTTTACATCCAAGAAGTGTCTGGCGCCAAATGACTTTCACCATCTTTGCACCCACTATGCCTCACAACCCACTACATATTTTAAAGGATGTCAGCTATCTCTGGTTGGAAAAGAACTCATTAGACTAGACCTGTAGACACAGCGGGAAGAAACCTCTCCAATGGGACACCTGATACGGGTTACATCCATTCCCTACCCAATCCAAAAATGGGAAAATATTTTGGCTTTAGCTTTACTTTAACATACATAATTAATGTGGTGGAGGGTCGTGTTTCTGTATTGAGCAGACTAATAGATTAGATGCCATTTCATCAGACATGAAGGATGATTATCTCAGGTCTATGGTTGTCCTATAAGTGGTCAGATGTGGGCATTAAATAAAGTTAACTGTGGATTGATGTAAATTCTATCAAGTATAATCTCTGCAGTAAGTGATCCAAAGAATTAAAAAAAAAAAAAAAAAAAACGGAATTCTCAATTTTCGGTGGATTAGGACATGAATGAATCCCCCTCAAGTCTTCCTTGTAGAGAAGCCAGGATTCTCATTTCCAGTTTTCTCCATATATTCCTTTGGAGCATAAGGCACCATAAATAAATAAAAACCTTATCCGGGCAGGAGGAATGGATAAAACTTGCTACAAAACCTCCTTACCCAGACTGATAAACCACAAGCTACCCCCAAAGCCGACCTACTCAGCTTACTAGGAGTAAACATTGCCCTGTACCTAGTTGGAGGACAAGGATAGGAATGGCAGCTTCAGGGGTATAACAATAACTGGCAGACTATCCAATACTGGCAGAATTTTTTTTTTAAAAAAGACCATGCATACAACGCAAATGAAAACAGCTTTCATTCCCATAAGACAGCATAACAACCAAATCCTAGAATGAGGACAGTCAATGGAGACACAATGCAATGTAAAAAATACTATTCCTACAGTGCCCTCTAGTGTTATCATGAGAGAATGCATGCCTTACTAAAGGGTGCCTGTCAAGAGAGATATAAGGGGGGTCCTTCACTACCTGCTCAATAACTGATCCACACAAGTATGCTGCTATGAACGGTTTAGACATCTGATATTCAAATTTTTTTTCTAGGTCAAGGACTCACTAAATAATTAAAGGCAAAGTACACCCATTAACCACTTAAGGACTGAGCCTCTTTCTGAGATTTGTTGTTTACAAGTTAAAAACTGTTTTTCTTGCTAGAAAATTACTTAGAACCCCCAAACATTATACATTTTTATTTTCTAACACCCTAGAAAATAAAATGGTGGTCATTGCAATACTTTGTCACACTGCATTTGCGCAGCGGTCTTGCAAGCGCACTTTTTTTTGAAAAAATACACTTTTTTGAATTAAAAAATAAGAAAACAGTAAAGTTAGCCCGATTTTTTTTATACTGTGAAAGATAATTTTACGCCCAGTAAATTGATACTAAACATGTCACGCTTCAAAATCGCGCCTGCGACAAACTTTTACCCTTAAAAATCTCCATAGGCGACGTTTAACCACTTCAATAGCGCCTCATGCTCATATGACGCCCACAAGGTGGATCTACCATCCTGGGTGGGCGTCATATGACGTCCTCGGATTCCCGCGCGCCCGCGGCATCGCTCGGGACCCCGTGCGGGTGCCCGGCGGCCGCGATGTCCGCCGGGCACCCGCGATTGCCCGTTAAAACAACGGGACCGTGCGGGACCGTGGAGCTGTGTGTGTAAACACACAGCTCCACGTCCTGTCAGTGCAGAGGAGACCGATCATGTGATCCCAGTACGGAGGAACACATGATCGGTCTCCTCCCCTTGAGTCCCCTCCCCCCACAGTTAGAATCACTCCTATTAGGGAACACATTAACCCCTGCAGCGCCCCCTAGTGTTAACCCCTTCCCTGCCAGTCACATTTACACAGTAATCATTGCAATTTTATAGCAACGATCGCTGTGTAAATGTGAATGGTTCCAAAAATGTGTCAAAAGTGTTCGAAGTGTCCGCCGCAATGTCGCAGTCACGAAAAAAAAAAAAACGCAGATCGCCGCCATTACTAGTAAAAAGAAAAAAAATTCAATAAATCTATCCCCTATGTTGTAGACGCTATAACTTTTGCGCAAACCGATCAATATACGCTTATTGCGATTTTTTTTACCAGAAATATGTAGAAGAATACGTATCGGCCTAAACTGAGGAAAAAATTTTTTTTTTTTTTTTTAAAAAAATGGGATATTTATTATAGCAAAAAGTAAAAAATATTGTGTTTTTTTTCAAAATTGTCGCTCTTCTTTTGTTTATAGCGCAAAAAATAAAAACCGCAGAGGTGATCAAATACCACCAAAAGAAAGCTCTATTTGTGGGGAAAAAAAAGACGTCAATTTTGTTTGGGTGTAACGTCGCACGACCGCGCAATTGTTAGTTAAAGCGACGCAGTGCCAAATCGCAAAAAGTGCTCTGGTAAGGAAGGGTGTTTAAAAGCCCTGTATTGAAGCGGTTAAAAAAATTCTACAGGTTGCATGTTTTAAGTTACAGAGGAGTTCTAAGACTAGAATTATTGCTCTCGCTCTACCGATCGCAGTGATACCTTACATGTGTGGTTTGAACACTGTTTTCATATGCGGCGCTGCTCAGGTATGTGTTCGCTTCTACATGCCAGCTCGTTGGGACGGGGCGCGTTAAGAGATTTATTTTTTTTATTATTTTACCTTTTATTATAACAATGTTCTTTAAAAAAAAAAAAAAAAAATGTTGTCACTTTTATTCCTATTACACAGAATGTAAACATCTCTTGTAATAGAAAAAAATCATGACACAGGACCTCTTAAATATGAGATCTGGGATCAAACAGACCTCAGATCTCATATTTACACTAAAATGCAATAAAAAAAAAAAGAAATGGTCATTAAAAAAAACAAACACACACACACACACACACACACACACACACACACACACACACAACCCTTTAAGAGCTATGGGCAGAAGTATTTTGACATCGCTTCCGCCCTGCAACGATATCTTCACCTCACTTGTCTCCACGTCACACAAGGGACAGCATCCGATCACCTCCGCCGCTGCCGACAGCTCCGGTAAGCGGCGGAGGGCACCTCTCCCGCAACCGATAAAAGTGAGCTTGCGGCGAATCCGCTGCAGAGACCACTTTTATCTTGAAGCGGACCGCCCGCTGAAGAAGTGGATACCGGGGTTATGGCAGCTAGCTGCTGCCATAACAACGATATTCCTCTTCAAAGTACCGACGTATAAATGATGGTGGGCGGTCCGGAAGTGGTTAAAAAAACAAAACAAAAAAAAACACACACACACACACACATCAGTTTTAGTTGGACATTGAGGACTGAATCACCTACTGTACCTTTTCTACAGTTCTGCAGACAAAAAAAAAAAAAAAAGATCTTTGCTGTATTCTCTATTTGTTCTTTTAGCTAAGACGATGTCAAACAGGGAGGAACATAAGCAGGGATATCAACGCTGCTTGTGGTTTCACTCCAGCAGTGGCCGGGTTGTCCGCTCACTAGATTTCTGGCAGGATCAACTGGTGTTTTTTTAAAGAGATGAAAAATGGGGGAGCCTGAGTGTATTGTAGAGATGCGCATGTTCTTTATCCGATTCTGTCCAGACATACACTTTAAAGCTGAACTTCGGGCATGTGTAAAAATACCAATGAATACAGTTACATTATTATTATTCTTTTATTGTAATTTTGAAAGTCTAGGTTAGGAACAGTCTGGTCATCCCCTATGTAATAGGACTCAGACTGGGAGAGGGACTGGCAGCACATCAGTTGTGCTGTGTATGTGCTAACAAGGAAAATAGTGACAGGGAAAGGAGGTCAGGGTGAGCAGAGAGAGGCACTCATTAGCCTGCTGCTGCTCCTTTATTGTCCAATTACAGGCTGTTGAAGACCAAGTTGACGCGTGCTCGGAAGCATTGAGCTTAATTTTCTCGGCTCGTCGTAGTGTTGTACGTCACCGCGTTCTTGACGGTCGAAAGTCAAGCAAACTTTTGTGTGATCGTGTGTATGCAAGCCAAGCTTGAGCGGAATTCCATCGGAAAAACCATCCAAAATTTTTCTGATGGAAAATCTGCTCGTGTGTATGCGGCATAAGGCTTAATTTCCAGTTTTATATTAGACATGTGCACAATAGAAAAATGTGTTTATTTTCGTTTCGTTTCTTTTGTTTCTGTTGATTCGTAACGATTCGTAAATTCGTAAGTCATCGGTGTTCGTATTCGTAACGATTCGTATTTTCGTAAGAGTTATTTTCTCGTTGATTCGTTTTTCCGTTAGTTTAATTTTCATTTATTCGAAATTCGTACGCATTTGTATTTTCGTACATTTAGTTACATTCGTACTTTCGTTAGATTGATTTATTCGTACTTTCGTAACATTGTTTTCGTAGATTCGTAATCGGAGCATAATTCATAATTTTATGTAATGTGTATGCTATTACATTTTAAGAGACACGGAAAATTACGAATCGAAAAAATAAGTTACGAATGTACGAATTTTTTCGTTCAATCCATTCGAGGCACGTTAAGCAGCGCCATTGTAAGGGACACGGAAAATTACCAATTCAACAACAAAAAAAAAAAGTTACGAATGTACGAATTTTTTCGTTCATTTTGATTTTCGTTGTTCCCGTTTTCGTTTTTTCGGATTTTATTTTTTCGTAGTTTCGTTGTTTCTAATTTGGTCAATTCGGATTTTCGTTGTTTTTCGGATACGTTCGATTCGAACATTCGTTAAAATTTTTAGCAAATCGTTCGTTCATTCGTACGATAACGAATGAACGAATATAACGGATTTTAACGAAAAAAAACGAAACGAATTGCACATGTCTATTTTATATAGTGTAAACTTCTACACAGTATCTGTGGTTGCACCCCTCAGTCTTCCTTGGCACATCTGGGTTCAGGCAAGGACTTCAGACAACCCTTTGTTGGAAACGGGGGCTGCATAACCAATGATTGGCACACTCTCTGAGTAACTGGAAACAAACTTCTCTCCCAGATACCCACCCACAGTACCAGATTGAGTAACGGTCTTGTTTGATGTTCAGTAAAATCCAAAAAGTTTAATTTTCCAAGCGTTTACGCCTTCAGTGTGATGCACTGGGAAATCTGAGTCACTAAAGTGAACAGTTGACATATTAATGGTGCGTAATGGAGAGGGCAGCAGCCTGGAGATAAGGTATGGGTGGTCTTCTACGATGACGAAACTTTGGGAGGGCGCTGGAACAAAGATAAAAACTACGTGGGATATCAGGGTCATCATTCCAGACTCCGCTGACATAATGACCAAGGTAAGAGCACCCGCTTTTCACGCATGGGAATATCGACCATCTGCTTTCACAGCCAAGGTTGCAGCCCTTGGGAATACTTTTAGCGGCGTATTAATTGGGTCATTTCTCTAGGCTGGTGACAGCAGGAGGCAGGGAACTACACATATCAAAAGGAGAGCCATCATACATACACAGCGGACACAAATTAATGATGCTTTCATTACCAACCAACTTCAAACACAACTTTTAGGAAAGGCTGGCTAGCAGGGATTTGACCAGACCTTAAGTAGGCTGATTTCATAACGCCTTAAATTCAAGAAGACCTAGATAAAAGGAGAAGGGTGCACAGCTATATGGCAGATGAGGTTCAATGTAGGAAAATGTAGAGTAATGCATTTGGGAGCTAAAAATTTGCATGGAAGTGACTCCATGTGAGGAGAACCTGTGAGGGGAATTGAGGAAGGAAGAGTATCTGGGTGTCCTAGTAGATGACAGACTGCAGCAAGCAAGGTTAGCAGACTACTAGTATGCATTAGAGATAAGACTATACAATTCGACTACTTTCCAAAACTCTGTTCTGGCCACATCTGCTGTCCACTTCTGGTCACCAGTCTTCAAGAGGGAAGTGCGGGAACTAAAGAGTCCAAAGAAGGGAACCAAAGCTAATAAGGCGACTGGAGGACCTCAGTTATGAGGAATGATTACAAACGTTATACGTATTCTCTCTGGAGAAGAGATGCTTAAGAGAGGATATGATAATAATATACAAATCCTTAAATGGTGGCTCTAGCATTGGGAGGAAACTATTTAATCTCTACAGAAGACACGTGGCCACACAATCAAGTTGGATAGAAAGTGGTTCAAGCTTTAACTGCATAAAGGGTTCTTTACTGTTAAGGTGGTCAGGATGCGGAACTCCCTTCCACAGTTGGTGGAGAGGGTAGATAAGTTAAAGCAGACACAATGTACAGGGATTTGGAAAATGGTAGTGGCAGTCACAAACATACGCTCTCAGGTTGAACCAAAGTTCTTATTTAACCTTACCAATAATGTAACCATGTTACAATATCTGTCCGTCTCTAAAAATATTGCCTGTGTGTGCCATGAAGAAACTGTGTGCACAATGAGAGGATTCCGTTTACTTAGAGAAAAAGTAAATTGTCAAAGTTTTTCCAGCACGCTGGGATTTAAAGCTAGAAATGGGTTTGATGTCTGGCTATCCATGCCTTTCAGTGTTTGGATTAACACGGAGCAACCTGCGGGCTTAGAAGTGTGGATTGAATCTTTTGGCTTGGTACACTTTTTAGTAGATGGCATCTGAGGGTAAGCACAAGCAACAATCCAAAACATATGCTACGCACCTAAAGCACATTTAAAACAGCCGGTGAAGTGCCCAAAAGGTACAGGTAAGCGGGGGAAGCCTAGCATGCCGGCATCATTTGGCCATTTTTTAGGCAAACCCGCTACGAGTGTGCCATAAACATGTATGCCCGGCCAAGTACAAACCTTTATAAATTAAGCATAAAGAGGAGAGGGAGGTTGAAGGTAGATATTGCTCTATGCCAGGTTAACAGTAGTAATGAACAGGGCAATTTCTGCAAAATTACAAGTTTTTACCTTTGGTAAATCTAACCAAAGTGGAAGCTCGCAATTTCATTCATTGAGCTGATAGGAGTGAAATATACTTTTTTTAAAAATACAATTTGTCTTTTTTTTGGTACAGTATATCTTGATTTCATACAAAAGTTCTTTGAGGATTTAATTAATTGTTAGTTGTGTTTTGCTGATTTTTTTATTTATTTTTTTTCAAAAGGGGGGGAAAAAAATAAAGGTTATTATGAACATTTTTTTGGGCAAAGAAAACAGGCGCAAGGATAGTTAAAAAGGAGCTTCTGTAAGGCTGGATTCACACCTATGCATTTTTAGTGCTTTTTGCATTTTGAAGATTTGCACTACAGACCGTGTCCCATAGGAAACCATGTTAAATGGACTGCAGTGCAAATCTGCAAAATGCAAAAAACACTAAAAATGCATGTGTTAGAATCCAGCCTAACACAGAGTAGCCAATTAAAGCCTAGCGCATTCTTAAGGCCAGGTTCAGATTATTGTAGGACAAGTCCAAATTGGACTTGTCCTACAATAATCTGAACCTGGCCTTAAGAATGCTGTGCTTAGGTTTTATGCAGGAAAAAAAGTTCATTAGACCATTTTGAAAATGCAGCGACCGAGAAATCGTCCCATGCTATTTCCCCGCAGTTCCTGCCCCCAAAAACGCGCTGCATTTTTTGATGCATGGGGGTGCCATTAAGAATGCTTTGGCTGTGGGTGGTTGCAGGTGCTGGAACAGGTGCGATTTTTGCACCCGCAGTAGTGTTAACCAAGCCTAAAAATTTCAGATTTTCGTCGAAATTTGGGGGGAAATTAAAACTCCCAAATTTGGCTTATCTCTAATCACTAGGAGCACAATAGCAATCACACAAGGTTTTCAAACCTTTCTTAATGATCATATGCCCTATGTTTCCAGGAATCGTTGACAATGAATAGTCCCCCATTCTGGCCTTCAATACATACCCGCTTTTCATTAAAATTACAGTTCTTAGATCAAAGTCACCCAAACCTTGATAACATGGATATCAGAGTGAGGGGTTGCAGGCACAGGGTCTTCTGACACAGTGAATTTGTTCCAGAAATGTTGACAAGTTCATCCTCAACCTTGTGTAAAAAGGCTATTTTATCCTGTCTTCTCTGATACTCCCCTTCTTCCACAGTCCCCAATCCATCTCCTGATCGTACAGAGTCATAGGAGGCACTCTGCACATGCTCAGTTTGGTGCGTATTGCTAGAGAGTTTTTTATTTTGGAGGGTGCATGTGATCAGATCAGGGCCAATCAGCACTGTCCTGACAGGGGTTTAGCGGCCATGCAGCCTCATAGGACAGTCATAGGAGAATGAAAACTCCTCCTATTTTTTTTCCGGTGCTCGGCCAGACACTGATAGAAGTGCTGCTATATACTGCTAATGAGAAAAAGGCATTATCAATTTATTAAAATAATTGTATTTCCCTGTTCTGTGTACTGTGGGAGACCAGATATAGTGAATGCAGGGTCCTGGGTTTAGTAACACGAACTTATTTTTTCTCTATAAAAGAAGAAAAAAAAAAAAAAAAAGTAGGACCGTAAAAAAAAATAAAAAATAAAAAAGTTAACAATTGTTTAAAGTTTGAGTATACAATTGAAGACACAGAAATAAGAAAGTCAATTTTTTCAAGCAAAAGTAGCCCTATAAATGTACTTGAGAGTTTCTGTATTGGTGATAATCAATGAAGTGCAATCAGAGAGACAGTACTGTTCCCAATAACATCCCAATAAATGAAAAGAACATTAACCTGTTGTATTTATGACAGTAAATAAGAGACCAATTCATTTTCACTTTTCTATACAGATGACCTCCCTGCTAAGATATCTCTGTGCTTTTGTCTTCATTCTCCTGGCTCTGAGCTTAGCCACATCAGCAGCTCCCAGCGAGCCACATCATCCTGGAGACCAGGCGACCCCGGATCAGCTGGCACAGTACTATTCAGATCTGTATCAGTATATCACCTTCATCACCCGCCCAAGGTAAGAGGTTTTGCTCCCTACTACTCCTCAGTGTTCACTTATTAACAGCTTTTCGGGTGAATATTAACTAGGCCAGCTTAGAGAACTTGTATTGATCACCATTTGCCCTGGGATAAGAGGAAACCGCTCTCCTATCCCCACCCCCCTGGCATAAATAGAAACCTTTGGCGGACCTGAACCTTCTTTTTTTGGGTAGCTCACTGGTACCAAAAGGATACCTGGATCCTACCGTCACATCTGACCACCATCTACATTCTGGGATTTAGACTGTATTCATTCTGTGGGAGTGTATCAGGTAAAAGCAAAAAGGTTTGAAGTTGCCATCCAGAAATACAATCACTTGAGCCATTTCTAGATACAATTGGACACTATGAAACAATTCTGTAAAGCTGGTGAGAGATTCTCCAGGATTTCACTTGCAGTGTCATTCACTTTCTGCCATAAAATAATGCCCTCCTATCCGTTTTTATTGTGAGGAAAGTGAAAAGGAAACTGGCCACTGAGTGTTTGGTCCTACAAATTGCCCAGCTTCCTGGGAAACCTCTGAAACCAGCTCTACAGGAGCCTAAAGGAGAGGGGTATGGGAGATTCCACTGCCCTCATTGGATTGAAGGATTGATTGGTGCAAGCTAAGTGGCTGCCATCCTGATGTTCCTTTACTGATTGGCAAGTCTCTAATCTATACAATGCTGGCCTGCTGTCATCTTTATCGTTCCTTCTCTACTCGGCAAGTCAATGACCTGCAAACTGTAGGCCAACATCTTTATACTCTCTCTACTTGACAAGCAACTGAACTACAGTCTGGGGATGGGCATCATCATCCTTCTGCTCCTTCACGACTTGGTAATTCATTGACCTGTCCTCTTTCCTTTGCGACTTGGCATCACTAACCTGCATGATGTAGGGCTGTCATCTTCATCTTTCCTTCAGTACTTGGCAAGTCATTGACCTGCAAACCTGCAGGATCCTCATCTTTGGCCTCCATTCTCTACTTAAAAAAGAACTGACCAGCAATCTGGAGGGGAGGGGGGGTTGCATTATCATTATACTCCTTCACTATTTAGTAGTTCATTAACCTGTAACTCTGGCCTCCCCCTTATTACCCTTCCATGGCATCACTCATCTGCAAGCTGTGGGGGGTTTCATTTTTATCCTTCCTTAACCACTTGGCAAGTCATTGAACTGCAAGCCATGGGTCCATTAGCTTTCTCCTCCACTACTAGGCAAGTTACTAAATTGTAAAATGTTGGCCAGACAGCTTTAACCTTCTTTCTCTATTTGGCACATCACTGACCTCAAAGCTATGGGGTTGTCATCTTTATCCTTCAGTAACTACTTGCCAATTCATTATTGTGTAAAATGTTGGCCTGTCCACTTTCTTCCTATTCTTTATTCTTCCTTAACTACTTGGCATCACTAACCTGCAAGCTGTGGGGATGTAATCGTTATTTTACTTTCACTATTTCGCAAGTCACTGACCTTCACTACTTGGCAAGTCATAGACCTGGAAGCTATGGGGCTGTCATCTTCATCCATCCTTCACTACTTGGTAGGTCACTAATCTGTAAAATTGTGGCTTTGAATCTATATCCTCTCTCTACTTTGCACGTCATTGACCTCAAAGCTACAAGCGGTCATCTTTTATCCTTCCTTCACTACTTGGCCAGTCGTTCACCTGTAAGCTGGGTCACTGTCATTTTTTCCTCCATTTGCTACTTGACAGCACTGCAGAATGCAGGTCAAAGAACTGCCAAGTAGTGAAGATACAGATGCAGCCCCATAGCATGCAGGTCAGTGACTTGCCATCAATCTTTCCTTCACCATTTGGCTTGCCGCTACTCTGTAAAACATTCCCCCGACATCTTTAACCTTCTTTGAATCTTACTCTACTTGGCATGTCACCAACCTACATGCTATGGGGTTGTCATCTTTATCCTTCCTTCACTTCTTGGCAAGTCAATGACCTGTAAGCTAGGAGGTTGTTGTCTTTTCCTCCCTTCATTAGTTGACAGCCCTGAAGCTTGCAGGTCAGTGACTTGCCAAGAACATAACGATAACAAGGATAAACAACAGCACTGGAGTATACATCTTATAAAACAAGTATTTTGCAACGGAAGCTACATTTCTATCCTCAGAGATTCCATTTTACCATTTGTTACCAAGGTCTAGCTATGTACTGTATGTCAAGTGAAAAATTACCAAAATATACAAAAGGTTATGGTCTTCACTGCTACACATTACAGCCAAAAAAAAAAAATGTCCATCAAGGTCAACCAAAAGATTAAAAATAAAAATACTTGTAATAATTCACATCGCATGGGCCTGTTTTCCAGTACCGGGTGCCATGGGTGCTTGAAGTAACCAGCTGATAGTCTTCATTTGGTCTAGACATGTTCATACATTTCTTCCTATAGGAGCCATACCACCTTATGATGTCTAGACTTGACTTGGATACACAGACCCCAAAACCCTCAAAAATCTGCTTGCTGGGATTGATTTATTCTTGGCCTCGGTCTTTCAAAAAACTATGACTCTCTTGATACTCTATGGTAGAAAAGTTATTCTTTTAAACAAGAAAGGAACTACCTTAACCAAAATTAGCCAATGAGTAGGGATCATAAATGGCCTGCCATCCAAATTTAAAATGTTATATAACAGAGCCTGCCCACCCCTCAAAAAACTTAGACTTTTACAACATGGGTTAGGCATGATACGAGATCCTGTCTGGAGAAACCAACTTAGGGATTGAGTCAACTTGTGGTAGAAAATGTGATGCCATATACAGTAGAATACCCAATGGTTATGCCCTGTGTACCCCCTCACCCCCCTCCCTACAGAGTCGTCTGATTAAAAAAGGGATATTCTCCAGTCCCTAGATCCAAGGCAGAAAATGGCATCACATTAAGTGTCTAAGGGTTCTGCTTCTAAATCCCCAGGACTAGTATACAGCTAACAAGCAGGGTGGCAGCTTCCATCAGAGGCTTCTGATGTATTTAAGACCCGGACAGATTTTCTTTATTAGGACTTGCAACTGCCAGCTGGGCATATGGTGCTCAGATGAAGATAGAGTTATGAAGCTGATGAAATGAGATTATGGGGTCCTGGTAATCACTGTGTGTGTTCATGCTATAGATTTGGGAAGAGATGGGATGAGGTTGGAGTGGAAGACGTTCCCAGCTACTAAACCTGCAGGGTGAGTATCATTCTGGCCTTGTGTTTATCTGTACCACATTTTACTAATTCATTATAGAGGTCCTCTTATCATAACACTTATGTAGGTGAGACGGTGGCATGCGTTAGGTGCAACACTTTCCACTACAACACGATCATGTATCACCACACATTGAGCTCCAATGTAGGTGCTTTGGGATACCATTGGCATATTGATAATACTATTGAAGTAACACAAATCATTTTTTTTTTTTTTTTTATTAAATAATTACTTTGAACCACCAAACATTATATTTTTTCTGAAAGCAAAGACCCTACAAAAAAAAAAAAAAAAAAAAAGCTGGATGTTGCAAACTTTTATGTTGCGCGATGTTTGCGCAGCGGTTTTTCAAATGCAAAAAAAAAAAAAAAACACTTTAATGAATTTTAGTGTACACAAACACAATAAAATATCCTATTGTTTGGTAAAGCTATATCAAGTAAATAGATACCAAACATGGCAAACTTTAAAATTGCTCACACCTGTTGTGCATGAGCGCTTTACAAAATGTTAGTCCTTAATTTGAAAAAAAATAATTTTATTTTACACTTTTACACGCCTTTTTAAAAAAACTCTCAACTTTATTGCTATCACAAAGGAAGAACAACATCGCTTGTGATAGCTGGGGCAGTAAAGAGAACTCGTTACTGAGATATCTGGGATCTATTAGACCCCAGATCTCTCCTCTGCCCTTAAAAGGTATCTGATCAAACTGAAAGCAGTTCGATTCGATGTTTTATGCCACATACACGTACACACACACACTTGGATGGTTTTTCCGACGGAATTCCGCTCAAGCTTGGCTTGCATACACACGGTCACACAAAAGTTCGCTGAACTTTCGACCGCCAAGAACGTGGTGACGGTACAACACTACGACGAGCCGGGAAAATGAAGTTCAATTCTTTTCGAGCATGCGTAGGAATTTTGCACGTCGGAATTGCTACAGACGATCTGAATTTCCGATCGGAACTTTTTACGACCGAAAAATTGAGAACCTGCTCTCAATCTTTTGGAAAGAGGTAAGCCGCGCTTGGGAGAAAAGGGGAATGTAGGGGAAAAGGATTGAGGGAGAATGCAACCAATGAGTGAAAAAGTTCTTAGAGTAAAATAAAAAGTGAAATATAAAAAATAAAAAAAAAATGTAAAGGCTGCTGCTAAAAAGTGAGATACTACACACTAGGCAAATATACAGTTGGATAAAGCTGCGCCAATGTAAAAAGAAAATAAACATATAAAAAATGTGTAAGACATAATAGACATGTTAAACTTATAAAAATTTCATGCAGAACAGTCCAGATAGAAATGAATCAGTCCAGAGCAATTCCTCTAAGCGTCGGACAAGGGGTAAATTAAATCCACCAATCCAGTATATTCAAATATAACACCTCCGTGCTCGTGCTAAAGGCATCCACTGTGACATGAAAAAAACGGTGCTTTATCCCGACCACCTAATGAGTGGGAGGCTTACCAGAAGGTATAGGTAATCAAGCATTGGATATGAGCTTGTAGTAAATCCAGTAGACCAGCGTTGGTGGGGTTAACGGCCACTCCAGGGAGGGAACAATCCAAATGCAAACAGGGAAGGAGGGAAGGGATCCGTCCTGGGAACCGTTCACAGACTAGATAGCCAAATCCTAATAAAGTCCTCCGTTTGGGGAGAAAGCACAAAAGGGGCCACCCATAGTGTAATACTGGTAATAATTAGTTTAATAAAAACGGATTAAAAATAACTTACATCAAAGATGAGAAATTAGGGCAACAAAGATGACAATATAAACACTGCCGGCCGGTCAGTGTAATCCCGTCCCTTGATCGAATGTTTGTCTGTAGTGGTGGCGTCGCTGCGTGCCTTCCCATACGACGTTTCGTCACAACTGACGTTTTCAATGGGGAACCTCAATCTTTTGCTGGTGGGAATTCGGCCATAAAAAGTCAGATGGAGCATACACACGGTCGCATTTTCCGACCAAAAGCTCTCATCGGTCTTTTTCTGGCCGAATTTCCGATTGTGTGTACGCGGCATTAGAGGTCGGTAGTGGCTTGTATACTACTAACCAAAACCGAAGACCAACTGCCGGTTTCAGTCCCGAGCTTCCTAGTGGAACAGGAGAGCCCGGGAAGGTGGCAGAAGGAGACTGGGGGGTGACCACATTCTGTCACATGTAAAAGTAATCCAGTGGCTGTATAGCTGCTCGGATCACTTTTACATTAGAGAGACTCGGCTCTAAAAAGTTATGCCAAGGTCATAACTGCAGCTGCAGCCATGACTGATAGAATCATTGAAACCTGAGGATGTACTGGTATGTCCATTTGGGGCGGGGAGTGGTTAAACAGTATATATACACACACACACACACACACACACACACACACACACACACACACTTCAGCATTGATAATAATGTCAAAATGATTGTTTAATCAATATAGGACCATAAAAGACATGAATATCACTCTAGTCCAGTGGTCTCCAAACTGTGGCCCGGGGGCCGGATGCAGCCCTTTGCTTGCTTTTATCTGGCCCTCAGGGCTCTATTTTATTCACTGACACTAATGAAAGGCCCAATTCCTCCCATTGACATCAATGAAGGGGCACAATGATGGGGAAAAATTCCTCCTAATGATGGGGCACAATTCCTCCCATGGACACCAATGATAGGGGATTGTTTACTCCCACTAATGCAGGAACATTTTGTACTCCTGATGGCCACATTCCATCCCCCCTAAAGTCTGAAGGACATTAAATTTGCCATTTGTTTAGAAAGTTTGAAAACCCCTGCTCTAGTCCATTAGAGGAATACAGATGTAGGAAATTAAAATGTTAAAATTATTGCTGTATAGAAGGGCCTCATGCATGTGGGCATTAAAGTCCATCGAGTGGGAATGGGTTTTGTATAGGAGGCTTGAGCTGCCAGGTGCTACATTCAGGGAAGTGTATGGAGATGCAAGGGCAAAGCCACCCATCCTGGTTTGACAGGCATATGGGTGAGGGTCAGGGCCGTCTTTAATATTGATTGGACCCTGGGCAAAACTTTTCTTGGGGCCCCCCCATGCAGTAAGACATACAATAAGTAGCAGCTAGACTCAAAATCAGTTTACTGAATCAGATCAGGCAGCATTGCGATTGATTACCAGAGGTTACAGTGTATCATTACCACTCACTGACTGGTTGCCAGAGGTTACAGTGCATCATTACCGCTTACTGACTGGTTGCTAGAGGTTACAGCACACATTACAGCTTACTGGTTAGTTGCTAGAGGTTAGAGCACATGATTTCTGCTTGTTGATTGGTTGATAGAGATTACTGTGGATATGACCTCAGTGGGGCATGATATACATATGAATGCCACCGCTATTTACATATGAATGCTGGTAATTTACTTGTAAACACAAGGTCTGCAGGCGAGTCTTCTGTACACAATAGTGCAGAGCTGGGCAGCATTAGTAGCATCACTTCACACTGAGATATTGGGACACAGCACATGACTAAAACCTCCAGGGGCGAGGGAATTTAAACCAGGATAGTTGGCAAGTATGAGGCAGCTGCAACAATGACAGGGCCCATGGCAGCTGCCCCTTTTGCCCTGCCTTAAAAACGGCCCTGGTGAGGGTGAGCAGACATTTGGGGCCACTCACCTGAAAGCCTATTAAATCAGGAAGAGCAGCTTTGTCTGTGCAGCCCCACGTCACCATACACCAACATACCACATGCATGTAGCACCTGGTGGCTCAAGCCCAATAAACACATGGCCCAATCACAGTCTATGGGCCTCCATGTTCCTGTGAAGAAGGCCATAGGGATGAGCTGCTTGGGTGAAAAAACTGTCTTTTTATTTGTAGGAGGATACATTTAGGGTAGATAAGTTTTTATTTTTATTTTTTTGGCACAAGAACAGGTATCTAGGACAGTTAAAAAGGAGCTTTCCTAACTCTCAGGAGCCATTTAGAACCCAATGCACCCTAAAAAAAAAAAAAAAAAAACAGCATCATGTCTTCCCCATTGATTACAATACATTTTACAGAAATTACATTTTTTTCCACAACTTTGTGCAAATTCTACATTTTGTTAATCTCTACTGCCAAGTATACAACACTAAATAACAGTCTCTTCCTCTCTTAGGTCAGTGACTACATACGGGGCAGAAGATAAAAGACCTCCAATCCAGGTGTCACATCTCTCAGCTGTGTGCTGTAAACAGACCTTTTCATATCCAGCTGAATAAAACCCTCTATGTTACAAATAAAGTCATGTGTCGTGATTGATAGGAGATCTTTGATATACATTAAGATTGTTTGAAGCTTGCTAGAGGCCTGCAATCAGTTAACAGCTTCTTTAAAAGCAAAGTCCACCTTTTGAAAAAAGTAGTAACAGGGGTGCAAGTGCAGGGGTCGTAATTGATACCCAACCTGGCCCTCCCCTGAATACCTAGATAGAAGGAGCGGCAGGGTGGCATAGTAACTGAAGCATAGTAAGCAGTTTGCTATGCTTCCATTATGAATGGACAGCATCAGGGACCACTACCGATCACTGACTCTGTCCATTCAGACAAGGAAAATTACATATTTACCAGCCCTTTCCTCACTCTCCATCCTGACACATCCCCCACAGCAGCTGGCCAGAGAGGGGAACCTAGAAGAGCTCTGGGGGGATGAGAGGGGGGGGGGCTGGGAGAGAGCACAGGGGCCTGAGGGTATCAGATATAAGCTGGATAGAAGAACCAATCCCCTTCATTTTTCTCCTGCAGCTGCTGAATGCCTGCTTCGCCTCTTCTCCCTCCCGCAGGCATTCAGCGTCTGCAAGAGGAACATGGGGGATATTGGTTCTTCTATATACCTTTCCTTGTTTGAAGGGACAGAGTGAGTAATCGTAACGATCACTGACTCTGTCCATTCAGAACTGAAGTATAGTAAACTGTGCTTACTATGCTTCAGTTTGAAAATTAATGGGAAGCTCTGTACGGAGCTGCTTCTGTGCTATTGAGGCTGTAGAGATGGAGATTGAGGGCTGTGTCCTCAGTCTCCTTTTCATGTCTCAAAAGGTGAAACATCTGTTTAGACCCCTGATATCTCACAAAAGCCCCCCAAACAATTTGAAAAAAATGAATAAATAATAATGCAAAATATAAATAAAAATGGTTAAAAACGAAAAAAAAATTACTGACACCGGTGGCGGAACTACTAGGGGCGCAAATGTCGCACTTATGACTGGGCCCTGGTGTTCCACCACCAGGCTTCAGAGGGAAGGGACCTTGCTCGGTGGCCATGGCTTTTTTTTTTTTACATCAGAGCCCTGGAGGTTCCAATTACCTCTGGTAGTAAATGCACATATATTTGAAGAAAAAAAAACCCTCACTTACACTTTGGGTGGTGGTGGGGGAGCCATGTTTTTATCGCCACTCAATCGATCCCCTTTAAGCTACAAAAAGGGGTATAACACAAACTGCACAGTGAAAATTAGCTGGAGCGAAGTAGAAGTAAAGAGTGACGGCTTGCCTTACATGTGATTTTTTATTTAGCCTACAGTTCTACTTTATGGACCTGCCTGGTTGTTATGATGATACAATAGTGTGACGAAATGTCCCTACACTCCTCTTGAGTGCTTTCGTCATATACCACTTTCTCCCAGTCTGAATATAGATCTCAGATATTCCAACCGCTCCCAAGCACAAAACGAGACAAGACTTGCTTAGTGCTAACATGGACTGTTTTATTAGAACCAAAATGACAGTATTTATAATACAGTAGAGGAGATTCCCCCCCCCCTGCTCATATTACTCTAACAATACACCTGTAACAAATTAACATGAGCTAATTAACTAATCCTTAAGCAGCCGATGTGACTCTGTACCCATCAGGATTTCACTACAGGTCAGACTTGTTGTCACCGAGCTTCACACAGTAGATTATAAATTATCAGAAGTACAACAACAAGACAGCAGGAGCTCCATTAGGAGTCGGCCCGTCTCCTACATTGTACAGAGGACAATGTGATCAGCTCTCTCAATTAACATCTTGAGTTCATCAACAAACTAAGAATAGTCTTTACATATATCCTGCATTGAATCTGACTAGCACAGATTATAGTGGGGTTCTCATTCACCCTGTGCCCTAGAGACACAGGGTGATTTACACATAAGAGGGTATGGGGAAGCTGGACAAGGAGCCTCCAGAACTCTCCAGGGCAAGCAGAGTTCCACAAACCCCTGACCCAAAGTCACTCCTGTCACAAATAGCTTCACTACTTTTCAGACTAGAACAAGTATGCATGCTTAGTAATGGGTCAGCCAAGCAACTAGCATTTTCAGAGGAAAATCACCAATGACAGCCCCCATTTCTCTCAGTACAGGTTTCATAAAGGAACAACCATATATGCGACACCCTTACACAGGAGGGGTGCTTTAAAGGCATCAAGTAAATGTTTTTTTACAATCAGTATGCGTTCCAACCTACAGTAAAGTGGTTGTAAACTCTTACATATATCCTCTAAAGTGGCTGGCCTCAGGTGATACACCGAGATTAACTCCTACATAAGTTGTACCTGTTTATCTACAGTCTTCTCTTCATCTGTTCAAAGTACTGAGTTATAAAGTTTGTCTGAGATTTCAGGAAAAAAGGGGGCGGAGAGCTGAAGTTAGCTCATTGAGGAGATCTCTAAGGCCCGGTTTACACTGATGTGACAATGGCTCCGACTTTAGAGCACTTTGTAGCATCAGAAGTCGGACCCCATTCTGTGCAGCGGAACCGCTCTAATCAGTGCGACTTGAGTCGCTCCAAAATTAGAAAAAGGTTCCTGCACTACTTTTGGTCCGACTTGCGTTGACCTCTGTTAAAGAAGTCGCACACAAGTCGTGCCAAAGTTGCACTGGGGTCCGACTCTGAAGTCGCAGGCAGTGTGAACCTGGGCTGACAGCTGATTGGAAGGAAGGGACACACCCCCTTCACATAGCACACAGGAACAGAGTTGAAGCTGTCAATCACAGGCTGTGTGCTGAAGCTACATCCCATTATTGTGCAGAGTATTGTAATTAAGCGCTGGAAGCTTCTTGGATACAGCAAACGGCTTTACTTTTATGGAGAAATAGATTACATGCCTTTTATCATAGAACACAAATGAGTGCATTGAGCATAGATAGACAATACTTCCTGTTATATCATAGAATATAAGAACTATACACTATAATACCACAGCGCCACCTGCTGCATAGATAGGTATAATGCATACAGTATTGTCAGTTTATTAACAACTTTACATTACATGCTGTTGTTCTTTCAACACCCATCACCATTTTTCTCTGTGTCTCCGGTGACACTTAGTGCTCTGGATTGAGAGAAGTACACAATATAGAGGGATTTACTTTGTTCATACCTTATGTCTGAAATTTACAACCAGTTTAAGATACCACTCAATTACCAATAGTAATAGTCCCATTCTACTCAAGCATTTTGTTGTGCAATTCCTGAAGTGTGACAACAATGCTCAAGATAAAAAATCCCAATATTCTCAAGGTACTGGCTATGCTCATGCTAGGGGCACACGGACAATAGCATCTACCACCCTTTGAAAAGCACTCTGCAGTGAATTGCTCTCAGAAAGCAGTGGCTAACAGGCATTTAGGAGATGATCCGCATGGCTCCTAAAAGTTTTTTTTCTTTAATCCCAAGGGGGATTTTGTGTTTACAATAAAGCTCCAGAACGGCAAGTC
Organism: Lithobates sylvaticus; assembly: GCA_028564925.1. Lineage (NCBI taxonomy): Eukaryota > Metazoa > Chordata > Amphibia > Anura > Ranidae > Lithobates > Lithobates sylvaticus. The sequence continues at coordinate 42,255,731 of CM053037.1, read as the reverse complement.
AACTGCTTGGCACACTGTTGCATCGTGCTCCAATTGGCTTTAATGGGTGTGTTTGGCACCTTTCAAAATCTGTTCGTACTGTTCTAAGGCCACCCATGTGAAAGAGCCCTAAACATGAATGGGGGGGGGGGGGGGGTGTAAAACTGTCTTGCCCAGTCCACTTGTTTTGTTACATACAGTATCATACCTCGCAACTGTGCTGGATTTCGAGGGACTGACTGTCTGTACCCGATTTGGAACAAAGTCCCTCTGTCCCTCTTTCCTCCTCATTTGTCCCTCATTCTGGTCAGATTCTTTATAGTTGTATATAAAATGTACTGCTTATGTATCAAAAAGTGTTTCCCAGTGCTAATTCTTTCATCCAATTTCTAAATTGCTGCATTTGTAAATTCCAAAAGCCAATATAAAGTAATAGTAAAAAAAAGCACTTGTGGGTTTAAGCACTTGCCGCCCGCCTATTGTCAAAAGACATCGGCAAAGTGGTTTTAAAATCCTGACCGGACGTCATATGACCCGGGGGGCGCGCATCGCGGCGATCGTTGTTGTGGGGTGTCAGTCTGACACCCCGCAACTACGATCTTGGTAAAGAGTCTCCGACGGAGACTCTTTACCATGTGATTAGCCGTGTCCAATCACGGGTGATCACAGTGTAAATAGGAAGAGCCGGTGATCGGCTTTTCCTCACTCGTGTCTGTCAGATGCTAGTAGAGGAGAGCCGATCCTCTGACGGGGGGGTCTGTGCTGATTGATTATCAGCGCAGCCCCCCCGAGGATGCCCACACTGGACCACCAGGGATGCCCAGCACCAGGTATGCCACCCTAGACCACCAGAGATGACACACAGTGCCCACAATGGATGCCAATCAGTGCCCACAATGGGCATCCGTGCCGCCTATCTACGCCCATCTGTGCCGCCTATCCATGCCCATCCATGCCAATCTGTGCCAGCTATCAGTGGCAATTAGTGCCACCTCAGTGCCCATCCGTGTCGCCCATCAGTGCCACCGATCAGTGCCGCCTATCAGTGCCCATCAATGCCACCTCATCAGTGCCACTTCATTGGTACCACCTCATCGGTGCCCATCAGTGCCGCCTTATCAGTGCCCGTCAGTGCAGCCCCATCTGTGCCCATCAGTTAAGGAGAAAACTTACTTATTTACAAAGTTTTGAAACTGAAACTAACAAAAAAAAAACAAACATATTTTTTTAATAAATTTTCGGTCTTTTTTTATTTGTTTAGCAAAAAATAAAAATTCCAGAGGTGATCAAATACCAAAGGAAAGCTCTATTTGTGGGGAAAAAAAATTATAAAAATTTCATTTGGGTACAGTGTAGCGTGACCGCGCAATTGTCATTCAAAGTGCGACAGCTCTGAAAGCTCAAAATTGGTCTGGGCAGGAAGGTGTTTAAGTGCCCTGTATGGAAGTGGTTAAGCAATCATTTTTTTCCGTTTAAACCTTTAAGGGGGCGTGGCAGGGGGTGTGTCCTATGCCTACATACTTTTGCTAATAGGTGTCCCTCATTCCCATCTCAGAAAGTTGGGGAGGTATGCACTGCAGTATTTCATTTTTTTTTTTTTTATTGGTGCCAGGAACACCAGGTGCTCCTGTATGATGCTTCAGAATACAGGATTATAAAACAGGGAGTCAGTTATATAGAAAATAACTGGTACCCTTCACTGACACGCACCCCCAAAACATTGACATATTGCTTTTATACAAATCAGATGAATAGCGATCCTTCCATCCCAACTACCATACAGTAAGCATGCAAACCGCTGTCATCAGCTCACCTGCAATACAATATGTATGATGATAATAGAATAAGGATCTTATGAAATATTAGAAACAAAGACTTACATTGCTGCTATACTGGAATAGCACTCAGCCACCATCAACCCAACAATGTGCTCAGGTGTAGACAGGCTCCGCCCACTATTGATTAGGTACAGGTTAGTGCATTGATTGACAGCTGTGAAGGCCAATGGTGTTGTGTTTCTGCAAAGGCTGTCCACACCAGTCTGATAATATAACATTGTTCCCAAGTTTCTTAAAGTAAACCTGTTATTATTTTTACCCTATCAGTTATAGTCACAGCACCAATCAATCACCCACTACATACACCACCCAATGCGGGAGCTCAGCAACCTAACAATATATCGCATTCCAGGGTCATTAATCAGCCTTAACTTTTCAGCCAGATGTATGCCGACCATACACTATACAATCTGTTCGTACAATTGCGCTATAATTTTCTTTAGAATACGAGAACAAACCAAAATAGTCCATTCAGTTCTTATCACTCAGGCAGGTCATTGCAGTATATAGCTGATTGTAGATCTAAAGTAGATTGTACAATCAGATTGTATATTATATGGGCAGCTTTTATTTGCATACTGAGTAGTTTAAACTAAATGAGTTTTTATTGGGGGATGTTTTTTTTTTTTTTCCTTCAAATGATTGTCATAACCTAATGCATAATTTTTGAAAAAATTACAAAAAAAAAAAAATGTCCTCCTGCTTTTGAAGTAAGCTAGAAAATATACAAATATTTAACAAGTGGCTCTAGACTGCATCACTACTAAGCATACCTCCCAACTTTTCGAGATGGGAATGAGGGACACCTATCAACAAAAGTAGGCAGGCATAGGACACACCCCTTGCCACGCCCCCTTAAAGGAGAATTGTACAAAAAAAAAATTGGTTTAACCCACAAGTACTTTTTTTTACCACTCCTATTCCTTTATATTGGCTTTTGGAATTTACAAATGCAGCAATTTAGAAATTGGATGAAAGGTTTAGCGCTGGAAAACATTTTTCGATAGATAAAAAGTGCATTTTATATACATCTATATAGATCAGACCAAAATGAGGGACAAATGAGGAGGGATGAGGGACAGAGGGACATTGCTCCAAATCAGGGACAGTTGGGAGCTATGCTACTGCCTGCATGCAGATGTTCTGTGCATCTGCATGCAGGCAGTCCTATTCATGTTAGTTGGGATGCAGGGGCTGCATGGACACAGGGGGAGGCGATAGAGCACTGCAGAGCCCATAGCTCCCAACTGTTACTGATTTCGAGGGACTGTCCTTGTTTTGGAGCAATGTCCCTCTGTTCCTCATTCCTCCTAATTTGTCCCTCATTTTGGTCTGATCTATATAGTTGTATATAAAATGCACCTTTTTTCTATCAAAAAGTGTTTCCCAGCGCTAAACCTTTCATCCAAATTCTAAATTGCTGCATTTGTACATTTTAAAAGCCAATATAAAGGAATAATAGTGGTAAAAAAAGCACTTGTGGATTTCATTAACCTTTTATTTTGGTTAATTCTCCTTTAAGGGGGTGTGGCATGGGGGCGTGTCCTATGCCTACATACATTTGTTAGTAGGTGTCCCTCATTCCCATCTCAAAATGTTGGGAGGTATGAGAGCCTTCCAGCCTGACCTGTATCCTAACCCTGACCCAATTAATTAATCACTTTACTGCAACAGGGCGTCACCTCTGCACCAGATCACGTATATATATATATATATATATATATATATATATATATATATATATATATATATATATATATATATATATATATATATATATATATATATATATATATATATATATATGATCCGGCTCTTCTGGGTTGGGGGTGCGCATGCGAGCCGTCGGCGGCTTTCTTGGCTGGTAGGGTGGACCCGGTATCCTCCAGCACCCGCCGATTATTCAGCAGAGAGCCAGAGCTGCAGTCTGCCAATATAAACAAGGCCATTCTGTCGTAAGGGAAGGCATGGATCCTGTGTTCCTGCAAAGCAGGGACAAGAATCCATGCCTCCCCTAGTAAAAGCACCTCCCACACAGTAGAAAAATATTTGCTAGGGACATAGTTAATCCTTTGATCGCCCCTGGTGTTAACCCCTTCCCAGCCAGTGTCATAAGTACAGTGACAGTGCATATTTTTTTAGCACTGGTCACTGTATTAATTTCACTGGTCCCCAAAAAGTGTCAAAGGTGTCAGTGTCCGAATGTCCGCAGTCCCGCTATAAGTTGCTGATCATCGCCATTATTCGTAAATTTTTTAAAATAAAAATAAATAAAAAAATCCCATCCCGATTGTAGACGCTATAACAAACCAATCAATATACGCTTACTGGGATTTTTTTTTTTTTGCATAAAATATGTAGCGGAATACATATTGACCTAAATGTATGAAAATGTTTTATTTTCTTACATTTTTTTTAGCTAGGTTTTAGAGCAGAAAGTAAAAAATATTGTTTTATGTTTTTTTTTTTTCAAAATTGTCAGTCTTTTTTTGTTTATAGAGCAAAAAATAAAAAGTGCAGAGGTGATGAAATACCACCAAAAGGAAGCTCTATTTGTGGGAAAAAAGACACAAAATGTATTTAGGTACAGCATCACACGACCGCGCAATTGTCAGTTAAAAGCCACTTGCCGACCATCCGCCGCAGTTGTACTGCGGCAGAATGGCACGGCTGGGCGAAACGACGTTATGTAACATCGCTTTGCCCTGTGGCCACTTAGGGGTGCGTGCGCGCCCCCTGCTCGCCCACGGAGCTGACGCGAGTGCCTGGCAACTGTCGGGCTCCCGCGATCGCTCGGGGCACACGGAGAATCGGGATCTGTGTGTGTAGACACACAGTTTCCGGTTCTCTGAGGGGAGAAGTGACAGATCGTCTGTTCATACAGAGTATGAATAGCAATCTGTCATCTCCCCTACACAGTCCCCTCCCCGCTTCAGTTAGAACACCCAATAGGGAACACATTAACCCCTTGATTGCTCCCTAGGGTTAACCCCTTCCCTGCCAGTGACATTTTTACAGTAATCAATGCATTTTTATAGCACTGATCGCTGATCAGCCATAATGTCGCAGTTCTGCTAAAAATCGCCGCTATTACTACTAAAAATTTTTTTTATAAAAATACAATAAAATTATGCCCTATTTTTTAGATGCTATAACTTTTGCGCAAACCAATAAATATACGCTTATTGCGATTTTTATTTTACCAAAAATATGTAGAAGAATACATATTGGCCTAAACTGAGGAAAAAATATTTTTTTATATATTTTTTGGGGATATTTATTATAGCAAAAAGTAAAAAATAATGCGTTTTTTTTCAGAATTGACGCTCTTTTTTTGTTTATAGCGCAAAAAATTAAAACCGCAGAGGTGATCAAATACTACCAAAAGAAAGCTCTATTTGTGGGAAAAAAAGGATGTCAATTTTGTTTGGGTGCAACATGGCACAACCGCGCAATTGTCAGTTAAAGAGACGCAGTGCAGAATCGCAAAAAGTGCTCTTGTCAGGGAGGTGGTAAAATCTTCCGGGGCTGGAGCGGTTAAAATAACGCAGTGCCGTATAGCAAAAAAATGGCCTGGTCATGAAAGGGGGTAAACCTTCCGGAGGTCAAGTGGTTAACAGACTCATGCAACTACTACGAGTCAAGTACATTTTCCTACACCAATTCTAGCACTAGAGCGTGCTACACATACATCTGTGCAAAGTTTAGTGCGGCTTCGGTGCAAATGTTATCTCCAGCTATGCCAAATCCCCTCAGAAATCGCAATAATTTGCATTTAAATCATACCTGTCACAACAGAAATTGCACTGTAAAACCGCATCAATGCAATCCTAGCCTGAGAGCTCAGTTCAGAGCACAAGCAACTGTGACAGTTATCATTTATGGTCTGCCTTGAATTTAACTGTTTTGGAATACAGTGAAGTCGGTGGGTTTAGTTCCACTTTCAGACCAGCCACTTATACTAATGACTGAGGGGTCTATTGAGGTTGTCCTTGAAAAGCAGACACAGTTGGCAAGTTGGTGACTGATTATGGAATCAGCCAGTCTGACCTTTCAGCCGTGTTTGTTCATCAGAGCGTGGGGGTGTGCTGGATGAAAGGCCGCAGCTGCGTCTGATAGTAGATTTGGGTATGATAATATTGTAAAAGTTGGAGTGGTGCTTTCTCAGTAGACCAGTCCCTTCTGTCCCTGTATTATATGGAATGGATTTTAAGATAACACAGATGTATTCGTTAACAGAGGCCTTTTGAGTTTTCCACGTCAACCAAGGTTAGGAGGAACTTTAAAATGTAAAAGTATATTATACTTTCTAATTCCCATGGGCATATACCTACAGACATGGTGTAATTACCATCAGAGTGCCTTGGTGGATGAAGGATCATCACCAACCCACAATCCCAAAACACGAAAAACCCATCACCAACCCACAATCCCAACACGAGAAGGCCCATTACCAACCCACAATCCCAACACGAGAAGGCCCATTACCAACCCACAATCCCAACACAAGGAGGACCATCACCAACCCACAATCCCAACACAAGGTGGACCATCACAAACCCACAATCCCAACACAAGGAGGACCATCACCAACCCACAATCCCAACACAAGGAGGACCATCACCAACTCACAATCCCAACACAAGAAGGACCATCACCAACTCACAATCTCAACACCAGGGGGGCCATCACCAACCCACAATCTCAACACAAGAGCGACCATCACTAACCCACAATCTCAACACAAAGAAGACCATCACAAACCCACAATCCCAAAACAAGGAAGGCCATCACCAACCCACAATCTCAACACAAGAGCGACCATCACTAACCCACAATCTCAACACAAAGAAGACCATCACAAACCCACAATCCCAAAACAAGGAAGGCCATCACCAACCCACAATCTCAACACAAGAGCGACCATCACTAACCCACAATCTCAACACAAAGAAGGCCATCACCAACCCACAATCCCAACACAAGCAAGACCATCACCAACCCACAATCCCAACGCAAGGAGGACCAAGACCAACCAACAATCTTAACACAGGGAAGACAATCACCAACCCACAATCCCAACACAAGGAAGACTATCACTAACCCACAATCTCAACACGAGGAAGACCATCACCAATCCACAATCCCAATGCAAAGAGGATCATCAACAAACCCACAATTTCAACACAAGGAAGACTATCACCAACCCACAATTTCAACACAAGGAGGATCAATACCAACCCAAAAGCTGTAAATGTATGAAGTATTCTTTGCCAGCAGCTGGTTCTAGCCAACTCAGTGGATTCCTTCAAAAAAAGGCCGGATAGGTTCCTAAAGGCATACAATATACAGTAGCTGGCTAATTATATATATATATATATATATATATATATATATATATATATATATATATATATATATATATATACTAATACACATACAAACAGTGCAGAGGAAAGCATGGGCATCAATAATGGGGTTTAACTCACACATACAGAAAGGCTTCTTTACAGTAAAAGCTGTAAATGTGTGAAGTGGTCTTTCCCAGGAGCTGGTTCCTTAAAAAAGGCTAAGTTCCTGACAGCACAAAACATAGCTGGCTATTCATTTTATACTAATGCACAGAGACACAGAGCAGAAGAATGTGTAGTAAGTCAATAATAGGGAAAAAACAGCTGTAGTAGCAGCAAAGGCAATACTGGTTACTGGTCATTTGCCCTTTGTTTTTTAGCACAGTTTAGTTCATCTTTTATTCCTAAGAACAACACACACATATCAAAGTCTGAGTCTAAAGGGGTGTATTTATAACAAATTTGCATAGCTGTTTTTCCATTGAAACTGCAATTAAATTTGTTCTGTGCGAATGGGGTAAAATCGATTGTTCATAGTCTATGTTCTCTGCAGATCAAACGTTATTAATTGAAAAAAAAAAAAAACACAGTGAATGGGAAAAAGATCAAACTAGGGCCACTAGATGGCTCTGAGCATCATAGGAAATAAGTATGCTCTTCAGCTCCATCTAGTGGCCAATGTTTGCAGAGACTAAAGCCCGAAAACATTTGACTTTGCATAGAATGATATTACTGTACATGCAATGTTGATGGATGAAAAGCTATGCAAATAGTATATAAATGCTCATAAGAAAGCAACACCAGGCAATATTGATGCATGCATTGTCCTAAAAAGAAAAAGAAATGACGGCCAAAAATAACTATTTTTTTTATTATTGGCCAAGTCAACACAGCCTTCTGGACTAAAACTTTGAAGAACTTTATTACTAAAATTAGCACATCAGAATGTATGATGGGAACCAAGGAAACTCATTCTGTTACTCCTTGTGACATGCTGCTTTTCCAGCAGGCTGGAATTGGAGGTGACACAGGAAGCTGCATTGCTGCATTGCGCCTTGGCCATAGGTGTGCCCATTGCATTAGGGTGTGCACCCCAAAGCTCAAACGCACACAACATTTAATGAGATTTTATATATATATATATATATATATATATATATATATATATATATTCCTCCGGGTACTCTGGTTTCCTCCCACACTCCAAAGACATGCTGGTAGGTTAATTGGCTTCTGTCTAAATTGGCCCTAGTATATGAATGTGAGTTATGGACCTTAGAATGTAAGCTCCTTGAGGGTAGAAACTGATGTGAATGTGCAATGTATATGTAAAGTGCTGCGTAAATTGACGGAACAATAATAATAATTATATATATATACAGTATCTCACTAAAGTGAGTACATTCCTCACATGTTTGTAACTATTTTATTCTTTTCATGTGACAACACTGAAGAAATGACACTTTGCTACAATGTAAAGTAGTGAGTGTACAGCTTGTATACAGGGTAAATTCGCTGTCCCCTCAAAATAACTCAAACACACAGCCATTAATGTCTAAACCGCTGGCAACAAAAGTGAGTACACCCCTAAGGGAAAATGTCCAAATTGGGCCCAATTAGCCATTTTCCCTCCCAGTGTCATGTGACTCATTAGTGTTACAAGGTCTCAGGTGTGAATGGGGAGCAGGTGTGTTAAATTTGGTGTTATCGCTCTCACTCTCTCATACTGGTCACTGGAAGTTCAACATGGCACCTCATGGCAAAGAACTCTCTGAGGATTTGAAAAAAAGAATTGTTGCTCTACATAAAGATGGCCTAGGGTATAAGAAGATTGCCAAGACCCTGAAACTGAGCTGCAGAACGGTGGCCAAGATCACACATCGTTTTAACAGGACAGGTTCCACTCAGAACAGGCCTCGCCATGGTCGACCAAAGAAGTTGAGTGCATGTGCTCAGCGTCATATCCAGAGGTTGTCTTTGGAAATAGATGTATGAGTGCTGCCAGGATTGCTGCAGAGGTTGAAGGGGTGGGAGGTCAGCCTGTCAGTGCTCAGACCATATGCCGCACACTGCATCAAATTGGTCTGCATGGCTGTCATCCCAGAAGGAAGCCTCTTCTAAAGATGATGCACAAGAAAGCCCACAAACAGTTTGCTGAAGACAAGCAGACTAAGGACATGGATTACTGGAACCATGTCCTGTGGTCTGATGAGACCAAGATAAACTTATTTGGTTCAGATGGTGTCAGGCGTGTGTGGCGGCAACCAGGTGAGGAGTACAAAGACAAGTGTGTCTTGCCTACAGTCAAGCATGGTGGTGGGAGTGTCATGGTCTGAGGCTGCAGGAGTGCTACCGGCACTGGGGAGCTACAGTTCATTGAGGGAACCATGAAAGCCAACATGTACTGTGACATACTAAAGGAGAGCATGATCCCCTCCCATCGGAGACTGGGCCACAGGGCAGTATTCCAACATGATAACAACCCCAAACACACCTCCAAGACGACCACTGCCTTGCTAAAGAAGCTGAGGGTAAAGATGATGGACTGGCCAAGCATGTCTCCAGATCTAAACCCTATTGAGCATCTGTGGGGCATCCTCAAATGGAAGGCGGAGGAGCGCAAGGTCTCTAACATTCACCAGTTCCATGATGTCATCATGGAGGAGTGGAAGAGGAATCCAGTGGCAACCTGTAAATCTCTGGTGAACTCCATGCCCCACACCATTAAAAAAAAAAAAAATCTGGCGTGGGGCACCCCCTCAAGATCATCAGAGCACAAGTCCCATACCACGTCAGATGAGTTAAGATGATGATGATCCCGACTTCCATTCAAATCAATGGGCTGAAATCGTGCCCAAGTTGGACCAAAGTAGTGAAGGGGGTATTTTCAAAGTCGGGCTGACATAAGTTGGATCAGTTAAAACGGCTCTCATAGGGAACCATTGATTTTGACATGTCATGCAACTTGTGCTCTCGAAGTCGGACCAGTGTGAACCGGCCCTCATGCTCTCCTTCTCTACTGAGCAGATGCTCCCATTGTCAGCCTAATATCAAATTTCAGCTGGTTGTCAGTGATTTTTTAAATTATTTTTATTTGAAACAAGGGAATATAAAAACGACACATTGCACAGGTAACAAAACTGGATTGTAGGTACATAGAGCAAACTTGATTTTACGAATTTACCCTTTTTTTATTTTTTTTAACATATGGTATTTCCCACTGTGAAAATGGTTAGAAATCTCAGATTTTTGTATGATGTGCTCCCTCTTTTGTTGCCCTTCTGTTGTGATAAATGACACATTAAAAAAAATAAATGGATAATTGATTTTAACCGATATACATGCGGGCTAAACAGAGTTGTATTGCATCAGTCTGAAGGTTGTTTAAATTTGTAGTTTGTGTTATTACTTTCTTTATTCTTATTTGATCCCAAAACTGTTTGGGAAATGTACAATGGACCTTTCTTTCCTTGGATAGCGTAGGATAGGGTTAGAACCTCTGTTCAGGTTTTTCAGTGTCCCCACTGGGGAGATTTCCTTTCACTTCCTGTTGGGAGACAAAGAAGTAAACTCATAGATCTAAATGGGCAGATCAGTGATTAGCACTTGTGTCTTGCTAACCACTAATCCAGTGTGCCATCCATGTAGATCTATGCTTGTGTGCAGTAGTACGCCATCAGTACAAGTGCACCAAAACGCACAGTAACTTATTGCCATGCATTTTGGTGTGATGCATCTTTTTATTTTAAAAGGGCCATGCATTTTTTTAATGTGACATGCATAGGGCAGCCCATTTAAATAAATGGACTGCTCTTGTGTGTGACAAACATGCCAAAGAAGCTCCTGCGGCTTTTCAGGCATTAAGCTTTGCATGTTTTTTTTACTGTGCGCTTTGGTGCATTTTGCCGCGTTAGATAAAATGAGGGTTATTGCTAAAGCGCTGCTCATTTTAACGGCACTTTAGCGCTGTTTAAGCAGTGCTTTTCGGCCGTTAGCGAGGCTCTTTTAACCTCAAAGAAGGGGTTAAAGACTCCAGTGTTGTGGCGCTTCCTAAAAGCACTTTTCAGGCATTTTGGAAGCGCAGCCCATTCCTTCCATTCACTCCATTGGGCCCATTCATTCCATTGGGCCCATTCATTCCATTCATTCCATTGGGCCCATTCTTTCCATTGGGCCCATTCATTCCATTCACTCCATTGGGCCCATTCATTCCATTCTTTCCATTGGGCCCATTCATTCCATTGGGCCCATTCTTTCCATTGGGCAGGGCTGTATTTAGCGCTCCCACACCACCCTAAAGATGCTGCTTGCAGGACTTTTTGTGAACGTGCCGCAAGCACACCGCCGTAGTGTGAAAAGTCACCCTGGAATGAATGGGAGACGGTCTTCAGGCGCTTAGCGGAGGCTTTTTCCAGTGCTAAATTGCCTGAAAACCACCCCAGTGTGAAAGGGGTCCAAGAATTAATGGTACCGCAAGTGCAATGCATGTTTTGGGACCATGCAGATGTGAATGCTGCCTTAGGCTAGGTCCACACCTAGCATTTCATGAATGTGCATTCTCGTGTGCGTTTTTGGGCTACACACATAGGGCAGCCTATTCACGAATGCACTGCAAAGTGGCTCATGTGCCTTTTTTTGGGTGTTAGGCTTGGCACTTTTTTTAACTACGCATTTATCATGCATTTTGATGTGCCCGAAAACACGGCTCCGTTTTGGGTGCCATTAACAATGAAAAATACCACAAGTGCGACCACAATGCATTGCGGCACTGAACAGTGCATTGCAAGCCCCGATTGGCTGAAGCAGTCAAAGCTTCAGCCAATCAGGGCACAGTGCCCTGTCAGAGTCATGATTGGACACTGTCATCATGACTTTATCCAATCATGGCTCATTCCCGCCCCACAGTATAAAAGTATTCTTTCAATAGCAGCCATTTTCAGTGTTATTTCGGCGTGGAGAAAGATAGAACCGGGCTCTGTTCAGTGCTATTAGTTAGTGTGCTATACTGTGCTATTTTGCTTCAATTGTCAGTATAGAATATTAGTTTAGTGTCAGTCTAGGGATAGTGTCAGTGTAGTGAGGAGGACCATCATTCAGCTTTGCATAGTGTGCAGCTAGAGTAGGGACAGCTCAGATAGTTTCACTGTAGTGTAGTGAGACCGTGTCAGTAATCTTTACATTAGTGTATAGCTAGAGTAAGGACAGTTCAGATAGTGTCAGTGTAGTGACGGTTGAACATTTACTTCTGTGTGCATTACTGCCAGTTTACCGCCATATAGTTTTGTGTGCGTTACTGGCAGTTTAACCACTTCAATACAGGGCTTTTAAACACCCTTCCTTACCAGAGCACTTTTTGCGATTCGGCACTGCGTCGCTTTAACTAACAATTGCGCGGTCGTGCGACGTTACACCCAAACAAAATTGACGTCCTTTTTTCCCCACAAATAGAGCTTTCTTTTGGTGGTATTTGATCGCCCCTGCGGTTTTTATTTTTTGCGCTATAAACAAAAGAAGAGCGACAATTTTGAAAAAAAACACAATATTTTTTACTTTTTGCTATAATAAATATCCCATTTTTTTTAAAAAAAAAATTTTTTTTCCTCAGTTTAGGCCGATACGTATTCTTCTACATATTTTTGGTAAAAAAAATCGCAATAAGCATATATTGATCGGTTTGCGCAAAAGTTATAGCGTCTACAAAATAGGGGATAGATTTATTGATTTTTTTTTTTTTTTTTACTAGTAATGGCGGGGATCTGCGATTTTTTTTTCGTGACTGCGACATTGCGGCGGACACTTCGGACACTTTTGACACATTTTTGGAACCATTCACATTTACACAGCGATCGTTGCTATAAAATTGCAATGATTACTGTGTAAATGTGACTGGCAGGGAAGGGGTTAACACTAGAGGGCGCTGGAGGGGTTAATGTGTGTCCCTAATAGGAGTGATTCTAACTGTAGGGGGAGGGGACTTAAGGGGAGGAGACCGATCATGTGATCCTCCGTACTGGGATCACATGATCGGTCTCCTCCCCGCTGACAGGACGTGGAGCTGTGTGTTTACACACACAGCTCCACGGTCCCGCCCGGTGCCGTTGTTTTAACGGGCAATCGCGGGTGGCCGGCGGACATTGCGGCCGCCGGGCACTCGCACCGGGTCCCGAGCGGTGCCGCGGGCGCGCGCGCCGCCGGCGGCGCGTGCGCGCCCCCCAGGCGGCCGGGAATCCGAGGACGTCATATGACGCCCACCCAGGATGGTAGATCCACCTTGTGGGCATCATATGACTATGGCCGGGTATTGAAGCGGTTAATGCCATATAGTTTTGCGTGCGTTACTGCCAGTTTAACGCCATATAGTTCTGTGTGCGTTACTGCCAGTTTAACGCCATAGAGGATGACAGGAACATGAGCCTAGAGAGAGGGAGGAATACTAGTAGACAAATTGGCATTCATGTTCCCCAAGCCGCAGCGTATTGTCAAGTTGTCTCCAGTGGTAATGATAAAGATGGAGGAGATGGAGATGATGATGATGAGGTCACTGATGCGACTTGGGTGCCAGATAGGACAGAGGAGGAAACTGAAGGTGAGGCAGCACAACCCCAAGGAGGCCGACATCAAGAAAGAGTAGAGAGCAGTCACCCTATTCCATTACATTCTGCAGCTGTTATCTCCTGGCCCACTCCCCAAAGCTCAGCTGTCTGGGCTTTTTTCAGCACATCTGCAGCAGATCGCACTGTTGCTATTTGCAAACTGTGTCTTAGGCACCCATTTGGGTATCACATGCTTAACAAGGCATTTAACATCCAACCACTCAGCCTGTTGGCAAGAAGCCACACAAAAGGGGCACAAATCTGTCCCTCCTCCCCCTCCTCCTTACCCACTTTAGTCTGCCCCTGTGATACGAGTCATTAAATCTCAGCAGCCTCCACTGACAGGGATGATGGTATAGCACAGGGTGTCCGAGGTCCTAGCAGCACATCTGCCAGCAGCTCACCACCAGCTGTAGACTGTAGCCGAAAAATTTCTCTGCCTCATCTGCTGCAGCAGGAAAAAAATACAATCCCTGCCACCCACATGCCCAGCGTCTGAATGCAAGCTTGTCAAAACTGTTGGCTCTCCAACTTCTGCCTTTCAGCCTGGTGGATTCTGCCCCCTTCCGTGAATTCACACAATGTGCTGTACCACAATGGCAGGTTCCCAGTTGCTACTACTTTTCACGTAAGGCCATTCCATCTCTCTACCATCACGTGGAAGGGAATGTTCTGGCATCCTTGGGCAAGGCAGTCAGCCATAAAATCCACCTTACTGCTGACACGTGGTCCAGCAAGCATGGGCAGGGATGATATATTCTGTTCACAGCACACTGGGTAACGCTGCTTGCAACTCGAAAGTATGCAGAACAGGGTAGGCTATTCAGTCAGGCTAAAAGGTGCCATGCAGTGCTTCAGCTGGTGTGTTTAGGAGACAGGAGCCACACCGGAGCAGAGATTCTTGCACCTCTGCAGGGACAGGCCCAGAGGTGGTTCACACCATGCCAGCTGGAGCCAGGAATGGTTCTGTCTGATAATGGTTCAAACCTTCCCCCCCGCCCTTAGACAGGGAAAGTTGACACATGTGCTTTGCCAGGCATGGCACATGTCATCAATTTGGTGGTGCAGCGTTTCCCTAAGTGCATACCCAGGGTTGCAAGATGTACTAAAGCAGGCCAGAAGAGTCTGTAGCCATTTCAGGCGGTCATACACAGCCATTGCTCGGTTGGCTAAAATTCCACCTGCCCGTAAACCGCCTGATTTGTGACATGCCCACCAGGTGGAACTCAACTTTGGGAATGCTGCAGTGGCTATACATGCAGCAGAGGGCCATCAACGAGTACCTGTGCCAGTACGGCATGACAACAGGCTCAGGCCGCCTCGGCTTTTTTTGCCCCACGCCAATGGCTGATCATTAAGGATGCATGCACTGTATTGTCACCATTTGAGGA
The DNA here is from genome assembly GCA_028564925.1 of Lithobates sylvaticus. NCBI lineage: Eukaryota > Metazoa > Chordata > Amphibia > Anura > Ranidae > Lithobates > Lithobates sylvaticus. The sequence goes on along the minus strand of CM053037.1, from coordinate 42,240,579 downwards.
GGCCAGAAGGATGGTGAGCAGTGACAGTGCAAGCATCAGTGACACAATCCCTGTTTTGTTCCTGCTGGAGCAGACTCTGCATGGCATTATGGACAGGGCACTGAGGGCAGAGCAACAGGAGGAAGAGGAGGACTTCCTTTCCTCTCAAGGCCCACTTTATCCGGAGACCATCATTCCTATGTCACAGAACACACAGGAGGAGAGAGGGGAGGAGGATGAGGAGGAGGATTCTGACACTTTCATAGGCTTCGAAGAAGAGGAAGACATGCGTCAATCTGTAAGCGATGGCTTTCCAACCCCAGGACCCTTGGTAGTAGTACATGGCTGGGAGGAGGAATTTCCAGATGCTGTCATCCTGAGTGACCCCGAGGAGTCTGCTTCTCAAGCCTCTGCAAATTTGAGGCGCATGGTCAACCTCATGCTTCAAAGCCTGCGTGGCATAACAGAGAAGGACGATTACTGGTTGGCAACCCTCCTTGACCACCGTTATAAGAGGAAGGTCTCAGAACTCATCTCGTCCCCACAGAGAGTGCAGAAGATAAAATCTCTTGAGGACACGTTAAAGAGGATTTTATTGAACATTTTTCCTGACTCCAGTGGGTTACAGTGTCATGGAAAACGTCATTTTGAGTCTTCTGTTGGTCAAGAGAGGAGTGTTGGAGAAGGCATCTGCCTAAGTAAGGCATTTCGGAATTCTTTTAGTCCTCGCCGCCCAGGGCTGTCAGCTTCCACATTCAATCGGCATTGTCCGCATCACATGAAATGAGATGAAGAGCTTTCCAACTGACGATCCACTGACTTACTGGGTCATGAGAATAGACCACTGGCCAGAACTTGCCCAGTATGCTATTGAGTTGTTGGGCTGCCCTGCATCCAGTGTGCTTTCAGAATGGGCATTCAGTGCTGCAGGAGGTTTCGTTACTGATCATAGAACGTGTCTGTCCACAGACTCCGTGGACCGCTTGACTTTTATAAAAATGAATCAGTCCTGGATTACCAGCTATGAAGCCCCTGATGCCGATGTCTTTTTGGTATGTGGAATCTCTGCAGGACTTCGAGGCTGGCTTCCATTTCATCTGGGAGAATGTTTTTGGTATAGGTTTCATGGGCACAATTAATACCCAAAGACCAATTTTTCAGCACCTGTTTGACAGGTGCATATCATTGCAATTTTTTACATCAAGGCCAATTCTTGCTTTCATGAAGAGTACCTCTATAGGATGGGAAGGAGCCACCAACACCCAAAGACCAATTTTTACGCACCCATTACTCCTATCCAAAGTCAAAGTGACACCAGATCGTATCCAAAAAATCTCTAATCTTGTTCCCAGTGCACTACATTGTGGCTTCATCATACTGAGCAAAATAAAGGCAGCTTGCAGGGAAAATGTCTTTTTTTTTGGCTTTATAAATGCAATTATTTCTGCAGCAGATTCTAGAAATGGTACAGATTTGCCACTTTACAGGTAGACTAAGGGGACCCCCCCCCAAGCACTATAGTGGAAGGAATTTTAAATGTTTATGCCTTCACTTAAAAAATCTAAAATCAATGCTTATTTAAAAATTAAATTTTTCACAAACTTTTTTTTTATTGATATATATCCCCCAGGGCAGGACCCGGACCCCTTTAACCTTTGTATGCCCAATTACTTGCATATAAGCCTTAGATTAGATTTTTGACGTTCGGGTCCCTTTGACTTTAAAGGGGTTCGATATTCGGGTCCGAACTTTCGCGGTGTTTGAAAGTTCTGGTGCAAACCGAACAGGGGTCTGTTCGGCCCATCCCTACTTATGTGTTTGCACAGAACGCTCAGGTATGAATGCAGCCTCAGTCCCTTCAGTCTGGCTGATAACTGTCTTTACATTAAAGCATGGCAGAAGTGTTATTATTATAATTTTTTTATTGTATTATTATTTTTTTTTATAATAATAATTAAAAAAAATATTATTATTATGATTATTAGTAGTAGTATTTATAGTAATGTATTACTATACTATATTATTTTCAATAATATTAACCACTTCAGCCCTGGAAGATTTGGCTGCTGAATGACCGAGCCATTTTTTTGCGATTTGCCACTGCGTCGATTTAACTTACAATTGACTTTTTTTTTTTTTACCCTTTTTTTTTACCCCAAAAAATAAAAAAATAAACTTACAATTGGCGTTCTTTTTTTCCCCACAAATAGAGCTTTCTTTTGGTGGTATTTGAACGCCTCTGTGGTTTTTATTTTTTGCGCTATAAACAAAAAAAGAGCGACAATTTCGAAAAAACACAATATTTTGTACTTTTTGCTATAATAAATATCCCCATTTTTATTTTTTTCTCAGTTTAGGCCGATATGTATTTTTCTACATATTTTTGGTAAAAAAAAATGCAATATGCGTTTGGTTTGCGCAAAAGTTAGGGCGTCTACAAAATAGGGGATAGATTTATGGCATTTTTATTAATATTATTCTTTTTTACTAGTAATGATGGTGATCTGCGATTTTTTTTTTTACCGGGACTGCGACATTATGGCGAACACATCGGACACTTTGACACATTTTTGGGACATTGGCATTTATACAGCGATCAGTGCTATAAAAATGCACTGATTACTGTAAAAATGTCACTGACAGGGAAGGGGTTAACACTAGGGGGCGCTCAAGGGGTTAACTGTGTTCCCTGTGTGTGTTTCTAACTGTAGGGGGAGTGGACTGACCTAGAGGAAATTACAGATCATGGTTCCTAGCTATTAGAACTTCCTTGTTCTGCCTCTTGTGCCTGTGATCGCTCATGGTCGGCGGTCATCGCGACCATCGGCCACGAGCATTGGCACCCCCGCAGTGCAGCGGGCGCGTACGTGCGCCTGCTATCCCGCAAGCCGATGACGGCTCCTGGGATCGTGCTGACCTGCCGCAGTATAATGATGGCAGCTGGTCGGCAATATTGTTTTGATATGATTATTTATATTATAATTATGGTATTATTATTCCATTCATTGGACAATCAACTGATTAACCACTTCAGCCCCGGACCAATTGGCAGCCAAAGGACCAGGCCCCTTTTTGCGATTCGGCACAGCGTCGCTTTAACTGACAATTGCGCGGTCGTGCGACGTGGCTCCAAAACAAAATTGGCGTCCTTTTTTTCCCACAAATAGAGCTTTCTTTTGGTGGTATTTGATCGCCCCTGCGGTTTTTAGTTTTTGCGCTATAAACAAAAATAGAGCGACAATTTTGAAAACAATGCAATATTTTTTTTGCTTTTTGCTATAATAAATATCCCAAAAAAATATATAAAAAAAATTTTTTTTTCCTCAGTTTAGGCCGATACGTATTCTTCTACATATTTTTGGTAAAAAAAATCGCAATTAGCGATTATTGATTGGTTTGCGCAAAAGTTATAGCATTTACAAAATAGGGGATAGTTTTATAGCATTTTTATTAATATTTTTTTTTTTTACTAGTAATGGCGGCGATCAGCGATTTTTATTGTGACTGCGACATTATGGCGGACACATCGGACATTTTTGACACATTTTTGGGACCATTGTCATTTATACAGCAATCAATGCTATTTAAATGCATTGGTTCCTGTATAAATGACAGTTGTAGTGAAGGGGTTAACCACTAGGAGGAGGGGAGGGGTTATGGGCTGTGACGTGTGTGTGTTTTTTTACATTAGGGGCGGGGCTGACGTCTGACGTCATTGATCGGCTTTCCCGATGACAGGGAACAGCCGATCAATGACAGGCAGAGTAGGAAGCGCGGGGAGAGGTTTGTTTACACATACCTCTCCCCGTTCTTCAGCTCCGTAACCCGATCGCGGGACACCAGCGGCGATCGGGTCCGCTGGTCCCGCGGCCGGGGTCACGGAGCTCCCGACCGGGTCGCGAGCGCGCCGCTGGTGGCGCACACGCGACCCACAGGCAGGCACATGCACGATCACGTACAGGTACGTGATTTTGCCTGCCCGTGCCATTTTGCCGCAGTATATCTGCGTTAGGCGGTCGGGAAGCGGTTAAGGAGGAACTGCAGATTGCTCACGTAATTTGTAATAAAAACATCTTTGCCATTCGGAAGCTTCCCTCCAACCACTTTGCATATTGTTTTTTAAATACTGTGATTCTGCACTTGCCAAATATGCTGCAGAAATCTCCCTCCACTGAGTCTGGCTGCAGCCATTTTACCTGTGGGCAACTGAATCTGCTGCCTGTTCACTTCCTGGATTTACACAGACACACAGAGGCACACCTCCAGCTCTGCAGCTCTCGTTGGCCCTCTTATGACTCACCCCCCCTCCCGTCCTGGCAAACTCTCCCGGGAGTGAGAGAGGGAGAGCTGTACGTGATGTCGAACCTTGTCACCCCAGATGTTTTGGAACTACATTTCCCATGATGCTCATGCACTCTGCAGTGTAGGTGAGCGTCATGGGAAATGTAGTTCCAAATCATCTGGGGTGCCAAGGTTCGCCCTCACTTAGGCTAATGACCAGACAAGAAACAGGAAGTGGGCTGTAGAAGGTATTTACTAGAAGAAAAAAAAGGTTTTACTATCTAAAGCTAAAACAACAACAACAACAAGGGCAGAAGATTTAATAGATGAAAAAATGACTGAAGGTCCACTTTAAATAGGACAAGCCGCTCTGGGAGATTACAAAACCCAAACACGACATGCGGCTCGGCTTGGGTTAATAATTTGGTGAATATTCCCTGCCTGGCATGACATGAAGTGGTCGGTGTGGGATGTCACAGTACCCCTCTAATTCCCCCTGGTGGGCCCGCTCGCCATCGTTACCCTTTTAAGAACCAGTGGCGTCTAAGCTGAGCCACAGCTGGTGATAAGCGATATATCACAACATAGACATCCAAATCCCGCGTATCCTGACATCATCAGAGAGCCCAGGTGAGTAGAGAGTGCAGAGATCTGTGTCAGATGTGGATGGGTCAGGTGAGACGTGGCTGAGGGCTGTGCGCTATGGCATATGTGTGTGCCATATCTGCCTTCCACTATGTATGTGTCTGACAGGATTTGGTAGGGCAGAGCGCAAATGCAAAATACAATAACCTATAGTGACCAATCAGAATAATCCTTTCACTGATCTGACTGCTGTAGAAGGAATTGGATTGGTCACTGGAATGTGGAGATCACCATTTCTCTCCGTGGTCGAGCAGAATAAGACGGATAAGATTCCATTCCAGCTACAAGGAATGTGTTGTTTGCCATAAACATCGCTATTTATAGGGATTGGGATTGTTGCTGAAAACAACATTATTATGGCAAAGCGAACGGAGCCTATTATCTATCTGTGTGTATATATATATATATATATATATATATATATATATATATATATATATATATATATATATATATATATATATATATATATATATATATATATATATATATATAGATGATATCTGTATATACTGTATATTATATGTGTGTATTTATTATTATCTGCCATTGCGTATAGCATTAGTAATAATACTCTCTGGTTGTCTCACACACACCCACTAATTCACTTACTCACACATAAACAGATTCACTATCACACATACTCATTCACTTACTCATTTACACACACTTTCTAATTCACTCACACACACACACACATTCACTCACTCATTCACTCACACACATTCACTCTCACACACACATTCACTCATCCATTCACTAACACACATTCACTCTCTCCCTCAGTGGCGGCTGGTGCTCAAAATTTTTTGGGGGCGCAAACATACTGAAAAATACTGAAAAAAAAAAAACATCAATTGCTGCCTCACTATGCCATCAAACGTAGCCTCTGTGCCCATCAAAGGCTGCCACTGTGCCCATCAAATGCAGCCAATGTGCCCATCAAACGCTGCCACTGTGCCCATCAAACGCCGCCACTGTTCCCATCAAACGCTGCCACTGTACCATCTAATGCAGCCATTGTGCCCATCAAACGCTGCAACTGTACCATCTAATGCAGCCATTGTGCCCATCAAATGCAGCCATTGTGCCCATCAAATGCAGCCATTGTGCCCATCAAATGCTGCCACTGTGCCCATCAAATTCAGCCAATGTGCAAATCAAACGCTGCCACTGTGCCCATCAAACGCTGCCACTGTTCCCATCAAACGCTGCCACTGTGCCCATCAAACACTGCCACTGTTCCCATCAAACGCTGCCACTGTTCCCATCAAACGCAGCCATTAAACGCTGCCACTGTGCCCATTAAATGCAGCCATTGTGCCCATCAAATGCTGCCACTGTGCCCATCAAACGCTCCCACTGTGCCCATCAAATGCTGCCACTGTGCCCATCAAATGCAGCCACTGTGGCATCGAATGCTGCCACTGTGCCCATTGAAAGCTGCCACTGTGCCCATTGAAAGCTGCCACTGTGCCCATTGAATGCTGACACTGTGCCAATCGAATGCAGCCACTGTGCCATCCAATGCTGCCATTGTGACCCCCCCGTGCCCACGCACCACCTTCCAGACACTTACCCTGTCTCGGTGGGGCAGCGGATGTCTTTTCAGACAATCAGGTGATGGGTAACAGACCCGAGCACCTGATTGGCGGAGAGGCGGTTCAGTGATAAGACAGCAATTACTCATTCGCCGTTCTAATACACCTGGGTGAACGGCGAGCTGCAAGCATGGCGCTCGCAGGTCACCTTTTTTGAAGCCTATTAGAGCCTCTGGCTCTAATCAGGTGCTTCAAAAACATCCCTCGCCGTTGTAATTCAGGCGCCCGACCCCTTTTAAGGGGGTGGCAGTGGTGGGCGTGGATAGATTTTTGCAATGCATGAATCTATCCATTGGTCATAGAGGGGGTGGCAGAAGAAAGGGGGCGGCGCCCGTGTGTCCTTATGGACGCCACTGCACTCCCTCATTCACTCACACACACTCACATACTTATTTACGTTACGGTTACACTGTGAGATCCTCCCGCTGCCCCCCGGATGTGACCATTACACAGACCGCACTGAGATTTTCCAGCTCGTAGGACAACAATCTAAGTGTTAGCAGACTGAGTGTGATCACATCGCCATCGCTGCCACCATGTGTGCAAACAGAAGAACGCTCCATTCACTGCATCCATTGCTGGAATTCTGAATTTTAAGAGATGTCTGCATAGCTGGTCACAGACTATACAATCTGATTGTACAATCTCAGTGTGAAAGGGGCCTTTAAGCTGAATATATTTTATAATCTGCTTCTATTTTTTGGTTCCTCCTTTCCATCCTCGTTAACATGCCAATACAATTTTAAAAGTTGTTTTGTTTACATTACCTTATTTTATCACTGTGCTTCTCTATGCAATGCAGGCAGATCGTGGCTGGTGGGAGGGGACAAAGGGTGCTGTCCCCTCCCACTTCCTTACAGTGATACTAAATACACACATTGTTTAATTTACATTGTTCCTTCTATTTCTGTATATGGATGATGGCACTGTAATTATTTTAATAAAAAAAAAATCTAAGTACCTTTTTCCTTATCCAATATACAGCTGTCACGTGACCCAGCTCTCTCCCAACCTGTCTGCAGGGAAACATAAGCAGGAGGAGCTAGTCACGTGTTTAAAATAAATAAAATAGAAAAACGGCCTTTGGAATACAGAGTAAAAATTTTAAAATAAATATATATTTGAAATCAAATCTTTATTATTTTGGCAATAACATGGTGTGGGTGGATTTCTGCCAGTCACAGGCTGTGCCACACCCCTCCAGCCTGTGTCTTAGAATAAAAGGGAGATGAAGCCTCCATTAACCTACATGTAATATCCAACCCCCATTGTGTGTTAGTGGACATTAATGGAGGAGGGAGGGTGTGGGCTGTCATTCACCACTACTTAATATGTAATAATACTAATAATTAATTATTAGTGTTATTATAATAATTATAAAACTACTTAATATATTTAATATGCCTACATGTGTGACTGTATAGTCACATGGGTGGCTCAGATGTGATAGGGAGGAGATGCTCAGCATAGAAACTCAGTGAAAACTGAGCAAGTGCAGAGCTGCCAACACTGCTCTACAAAATCGGGGACACGAACAGAAGGGGGCGATAGAGAGCAGCAGGATCAACCAGGTTTTCACAGAATACAGAAAATGAATCCCATGTAATGCACCATTAATAGATCTTTTTTTTTCTCTCCTGATGCAAGCAGTGGGCTGGCTCATGGGAGGAGTTTCTCAAATACCAAGATGCTTTGATTGGGGGGATGTCAGTCTGGAGGAGTGGGTGTTTTCTAGCATGCAAGTATCGCCCACATGTGATGCTGGTGGGCAGTGGCGTCACTAGGGGGTGGCTTTTGGGGCTGTAGCCCTGAATCTGGAGCCCATAGCCCAGAGTCTCTGCAGGGGTCCCCAAGGGGAGGGGAGGCTCTCTGGGGAACCTGATTTAAGTGGGGGGCTCTCTGGGGACCCTGATGTAAGGGGGAGGCTCTCTGGGGACCCTGATGTAAGGGGGAGGCTCTCTGGGGACCCTGATTAAGGGGAAGGCTCTCTGGGGACCCTGGTGCAAGGTTGAGGCTCTCTGGGGACCCTGATTTTAAGGGGGGCTCTCTGGGGACCCTGATGTAAGGGGGAGGCTCTCTGGGGACCCTGATGTAAGGGGGGGGGGCTCTCTGGGGACCCTGATTAAGGGGGGGCTCTCTGGGACCCTGATGCAAGGGGAAGGCTCTCTGGGGACCCTGATGTAAGGGGGAGGCTCTCTGGGGACCCTGATTAAGGGGGAGGCTCTCTGGGGACCCTGATGCAAGGTGGAGGCTCTCTGGGGACCCTGATGTAAGGGGGCTCTCTGGGGACCCTGATGTAAGGGGAGGCTCTCTGGGGACCCTGATGTAAGGGGGGGCTCTCTGGGACCCTGATTTAAGGGGGGGCTCTCTGGGGACCCTGATTTTAAGGGGAAGGCTCTCTGGGGACCCTGATTTAAACGGGAGGCTCTCTGGGGACCCTGATGTAAGGGGGGGCTCTCTGGGGACCCTGATGTAAGGGGGAGGCTCTCTGGGGACCCTGTTGTAAGGGGGAGGGTCTCTGGGGACCCTGTTGTAAGTGGGAGGCTCTCTGGGGACCCTGATGTAAGGGGGAGGCTCTCTGGGGACCCTGATTAAGGGGGAGGCTCTCTGGGGACCCTAATGTAAGGGGGGCTCCCTGGGGACCCTGATGCAAGGGGGAGGCTCTCTTGGGACCCTGATGTAAGTGGGGGGCTCTCTGGGGATATATACACACACACACGTATATTGCTGTATATGCATGTGTATGCCCGCCCAAGCGTATGACTTTCTTTACTACGCTGCTATGGGCTCTAGCCCCAGATCTTTTGTAGACCTAGCAACGCCCCTGCTGGTGGGCTAGGGACAGTCAGGTTTGAAGGAAAGCTGGGCGACCTCCAACCAGGAAATGAGGCAGGTTCTATCTGACTAGCTACAGCTTCTCATGCATACTATAAGAAGTTCACAGTGTGCAGCAATTTCAGTCCAGGTAAGGCTGGTGGTCAGTTTTTAATCAAAATAAATGTGTTTTCCTTCATTGCAGAACTCTGCAGTCATCCTTCCAGTCTTTTCTTCAGCAGTTTCCCAAGACAAGCGCTGAATATTTTGGAGGATCCTCAATGCCTGTGGCTGTGCCGTCCATCCACTCGGATTCTGGTAAGTTGGAGGTCATTTTAACCACTTAAGGACCGCGATGTGTTGTTTACAAGTTAAAAACATTTTTTTTTTTTGCTAGAAAATTACTTAGAACACCCAAACATTATATATTTTTTTTTCTAACACCCTAGAGAATAAAATGGCGGTCGTTGTAATACTTTCTGTCACACCGTATTGGCGCAGCGGTCCCTACAAGCGCACTTTTTTGGGGAAAAATATACTTTTTTGAATAAAAAAATAAGACAACAGTAAAGTTAGCCCAATTTTTTTTTTTTTTATTGTGAAAGATAATGTTACGCTGAGTAAATTGATACCCAACATGTCACGCTTCAAAATTGCGCCCGCTCATGGAATGGCGACAAACTTTTATCCTTAAAAATCTCCATAGGTGACGTTTAAGAAAGTCTACAGGTTGCATATTTTAAGCTACAGAGGAGGTCTGGGGCTAGAATTATTGCTCTCACTCTACCGATCGCGGCGATACCTCACATGTGTGGTTTGAACTCCGTTTTCATATGCGGGCGCTACTCACGTATGAGTTCGCTTCTGCACGCGAGCTCGGTGGGACGGGGCGCGTTTAAAAACATTTGTTATCTATTTTACCTTTTATTTTATTTTTTTACAAAAAAAAAAAAAAAAAATGGTGTCACTTTTATTCCATTACAAGGAATGTAATAGAAAAAAAAACATGGCAGGACCTCTTAAATAGAAGGTCTGGGGTCAAAAGGACCTCAGATCTCATATTTACACTAAAATGCAATAAAAAAAAAAACGATTTGTTATATTGCAGCTTATAGGGATGCACCGATATATCAGCCGCCGAAAATTGGCGTTCTGCGGATAGAAAAAAAAAAAAGTGCATATAATGGCATGCTGAGTCCCATAGACTTCAATGCAAAATCGTGACCCATAGACTTCAATGCAAAATCGTGACCCATAGACTTCAATGCTAAAACGCCCCCTAGTGACTTCAATGCAAAGTCTTGTCCCACATACTTCAATGCAAAAATGCCCAGTAGTGACTTCAATGCAAAATCATATCCCATAGACTTCAATGCAAAAACGCCCCCTAGGGACTTTAATACAAAATTGCTTCCCATAGACTTCAATGCAAAATCGCATTCCCATAGACTTCAATGCTAAAACGCCTCCCAGTGGCTTCAATGTAAAGTTACGTCCCATAGACTTCAGTGCAAAGTGACGTCCCATATACATCAATGCAAAAATGCCCCCCCTAGTGACTTCTAGGGGGCATTTGCTTACCATAAACTTCAATGCTAAATCGTGTCCCATAGAATTCAATGCAAAACACCCCCCTAGTAACTTTCTATTAACTTCAATGTCACGTCTCATTGACTTCAATGCTAAAGGGCCCTAGTGACTTCAATGCAAAAACGCATACCATAAACTTAAATACAAAATCACATCCCATAGACTTCAATGCAAAATACCCCCCTAGTGACTTCAATGCAAAAACGCATCCCATTAACTTCAATGCAAAATTGCTTCCCATAGACTTCAATGCAAAATCGCATCCCATAGACTTCAATGCTAAAACGCCCCCTAGTGACTTCAATGCAAAGTAGCTTCCCGTAGACTTCAGTGCAAAGTCACGTCCCATATATTTCAATGCAAAAATGCCCAGTAGTGACTTCAATGCAAAATCATATCCCATAGACTTCGATGCAAAAACACCCCCTAGGGACTTTAATGCAAAATTGCTTGCCATAGACTTCAATGCAAAATCGCATCCCACAGACTTCAATTCTAAAACGCCCCCTAGTGACTTTGATGCAAAATTCCGTACCATAAACTTAAATGGAAAATCGCATTCCCATAGACTTCAATGCAAAATACCCCCCTAGTGACTTCAATGCAAAAACGCATTCCATTAACTTCAATGCAAAATCGCTTGCCATAGACTTCAATGCAAAATCGCATCCCATAGACTTCAAAGCTAAAACGCCCCTAGTGACTTCAATGCAAAATTGCGTCCCATAGACTTCAGTGCAAAGTCACGTCCCATATACTTCAATGTAAAAATGCCTCCTAGTGACTTCAACGCAACATCGTATCCCATAGACTTCAATGCAAAAACACCCCCTAGGGACTTTAATGCAAAATTGCTTCCCATAGACTTCAATGCAAAATCGCATTCCATAGACTTCAATTCTAAAACGCCCCCTAGTGACTTTGATGCAAAATCGGGTACCATAAACTTAAATGGAAAATCGCATTCCCATAGACTTCAATGCAAAAACGCCCCCTAGTTTTCACAAATAATTTTTTTTTGCCGCCAATTCTTTTACTTTCAGCTGTCAGCGGTTGACTCAATGGTTGTTAAGGATATGGCAGCCACTTACGGGCCCGCTCCTTAGCAACAAGCTATATACAGTGTGTTTAAAGAGAAAAAAAAAAAAAAAGCTCAAAAACTGCATGCAAAAACGCAAAAACGTAGGTTTAAAAATGCGAAACGCACCACAAAATGCGCCTGAAAGCTGCATCAACCGCAGCCGCATAGATGTGAACCTGGAGTTTGAATGAGGCTGAGAAATGCTAAATGATCTCCCAGCACAGTCTTCTTTTACATGGACTATAATTATTCCACGCTTCGATAAACAATTGATTTATTTTCTGACCGATCTCTTCTGATAATAATAATTGGTCTGTAGTCAACAACCTATTCCCTATGCCACACACGGGGGAAGTGGATTTCAAATCGATCGTGAGGATACGATCGCATCTCCATTTCCGCAATGAAGCCTCATAATCTGATCGATCGGAATACAATCATATTCATGAACCAGCTATGCAGAATGATGGGTAAAATGTTTCACCCTGGCCGATAGACTGAAATTTGACCGAAATGGATCGGAAGATAAGTTACGACTAATGCGATTCGCTTGGCGATTTGATTGGTTTGATTGCATCACACATCGATCAGATGATAAAATTGCAGCGTGTGTGGTCACTATGGGCAATCGGTGACACTTGTCATTCAGATGTGTGTCTGATGTTAGACGCTCCATTCTTAAATATACCGTGCCGGATTCCCAGCGCCCAAACCGTACACGGCGTCCAATCACTGTCATGTATTTTATATACAGGAGGATAAATGTGAAGGGATCATAAACGTTCGTCTTCATGTCTATTCTTAGTGTAGATATTTCCTCTCCCCGTCTATGTCTGCCGCCTTCTCTGTGTCTCCTATTATCTCAGTGATAACCTCTACCTCTGTCACTGTACAGCCTCTCTGTGTGACACCCCCCCCCCCCCCCTTCACTGGATGGTAGGTGGAGCTGCCAGCACATATTAATACATCTGCCCTAGTTACATCAGTACCAGGCTTGTACATCGCCCTTGTCTTCCATAAAGTGTGTGCGTCGTATACGCAGCACCATAGGAGGCCATCGACACAACCGGTCCTCTTTATTAACCCCAAACGCCATGCCACTAAAAAAGAAACCATTTTATTTTATATTTCTGATGTGACCTTTCATACCCTTCTACATTCTACTTCACTCTTCATAATGTCCTAAAATAATCCAGGTATATACGCATTGATATACACGTTCTGACATTAAATGCATTAAGCCGATTGCCTGAATAAATTAATACATTTCATATTTACAATCACCTGTCCCCCCCCAAATATAACTGATTACGTCATCACTATCCAAATATAAAGATATGATTTAAAGGATATGTTACAGTTATTATTGTATGTTATACCATAGATAGAATTTAAGGGATAGATCACAATTATTAGTGTATGGTATGTAATATACAGTATATCTATCTATCTATCAATCGATCTATCTATTTATATGTAGATATCTATCTATATATCTATATATATATATATATATATATATATCAATATCTATATATTTATATATATATATATATATCTATGTATATATATATATATAATCAATCGATCGATCTATCTATTTATCTATCTATCTATCTATGTATCTATGTATATGTATATGTAGATATCTATTTATTTATATATATATAGATATATAATCTATCCTAATATATATATTTTATATATATCTACAGTATATGTATGTATATATATATATATATATATATATATATATATATGTAATATACAGTATGTATATGTATCTATAGTTATCTATCTATGTATATCTATCTATCTATCTATATCTATCTATATCAATATCTACAGTATATCTAGATAGATAGATAGATAGGTATAAAACATATAATCTATCTATCTATCTATGTATATGTATATCTATCTATCTATATCTACAGTATACCTAGATATATATATATATATATATATATATATATATATATATATATATATATAGATAGATATATAGATAGATAGATAGATAGATAGATAGATAGATAGATATATTTTTTAGATATATAGATATATTTTTTAGATATATAGATCTATCTATTTATATATATATATATATATATAGATATAGATAGATATAGATATACTGTAGATACAGATAGATAGATAGATAGATATACATATACATAGATAGATTATATTTAGATATATAGATATTTTTATGTATATATATAGATCTATCTATCTATCTATCTGTATCTATATATATATATATCTATGTATATGTATATATATATATCTATATAGTATATATCTATATAGATAGATATATATATAGATATATAGATATAGATAGATAGATATATAGATAGATAGATATATATATCTAAAAAATATAATCTATCCTAGATATATATATATCTATATCTCTATCATCTATCTATCTCTAGATATATATATATATTATATATATAAAAAAATAATATACATATACATATACATAGATACATAGATAGATAGATAGATAGATAGATAAATAGATAGATCGATTGATTATATATATATATATATATATATATATATATATATATATATAGATATATATATATAAGATAGATATTATATAGATATATACATATATATATAGATATATCTATATATCTATCTATCTATCTCTACAGTATATCTATCTATAGATCTATCTATCTATCTATCTATATAGCTAAAAAATATAATATATCCTATATATAGATATATAGATATATATATATATATCTACAGTATATCTAGATAGATAGATAGTTATATATATAAAAAATATAATCTATCCTAGATATATATATATATCTATATCTCTATCTATCTCTAGATAGATAGATAGTTATAGATATAAAAAATATAATCTATACTGTAGATATATATATATATATATATATATATATATATGTATATCTATCTATCTATCTATCTATATCTACAGTATATCTAGATAGATAGATCTATCTATCTATCTATATAGCTAAAAAATATAATATATCCTATATATAGATATAGATATATATATATCTACAGTATATCTAGATAGATAGATAGTTATAGATATAAAAAATATAATCTATCCTCCTTATACTGTAGATAGATAGAGATATATATATATATATATATATATATATATATATATATATATGATAAGTATAGATAATTTAGATATATACTTACTTTAAAGGCTAGGTTACATTTATTATTGTATACTATGAAATAATATATATACAGTATATGTATATAAAATATAACATACAATAAAAGATTTAATATATCCTTGTATAATATATATAGACATGTATGTGTGTGTATATATATAGAGAGAGAGAGAGAGAGAGAGAGAGAGAGAGAGAGAGAGAGAGAGAGAGAGAGAGATAGTATACAGTATATACTTATTATAGAGATAACACAGATGTATTATCTCTGACATTACGATGTTCTGTATGACAGCACTGCAGGAAAAGTAGGTCAGCAATATGGCAGCGTACAATAACTCCTGTAGCTCCTCGCTTCTCAGCGGTGCAAGGGTTAACCCGAGCCAGCATCCTGGCTGGTACCCATCCTGGGTAATCCTCCGGTTACCATGGAAACTAGAGAGGGATGCTCAAAGCACCAAGCCTTAAAGGGGGCTTGGTGATAGGGGGACAAAGGACGTGGGCTTTGCTTCCCGTAAAGCAGGAAACCCACCAGGTCCTCCCCGCCTTTCCATTCCGTAGTGTGTACAATTTTTGGCCCTGACCAATCGAGAGGTAGCATGCCTCTTGCCCTGGGTTTCTACTGGTTGAATGTCTTTACTGTTGGCTTTTTTTTTAACCCTGTGATGGGTTCACTGAAAGGCTGTGGGTCGTGTTTGATGGCTTTTTCTTACCACTGGCTAGCTTGTTGCTGTCACTGTGGCTTTCCATCTCTGTCATTGCCCCTTATCCAACATGTGAGGACGGGGATGGGCGTAGAAAGCGCAGCGAGAACCAGCAGAGGCAGAGTGGTAGTGGCAATGGAATAAAGTCAGAAAGAGTGCAACAGAGAGAAGATCAGTAAGAGGGAATAGCAGAAGAGGCATTATGAGCAGCAATGAGCTGTCCAAAGAGGAGGTATCTATGGATCCTACAGAGGAGTCCAATTCACACCAGGAAGGTAATTTTCTTTTTTTTTCAAGAATAATTAATTAAATGTTTGCCTACTTTGCAGGAATTGGCAAAACTATTAAAATGTTAGAAAAAACAGCCAGGTTCCACCGTACAATCTTAGGGCAACTACTTGAAGCGGCAGCTCGCAGTTCCATTTAACTGTTGTGCCAAGTGACCAAAGGTGGAAATGTAGGTGCAGCAAGGATAGACTCTGCCTATCCTCTGGCTTCATGTCTGTGCAGTGCGTTAACATACAGGTGGTAATGGGAGCTAAACTGTGCTTTGGTCTAATGCCCCATGCCCCGATGGAAAATGTCCTATCGGACAATGTTGTCGGAAATTCCGACCGTGTGTAGGCTCCATCGGACTTTTTTCGTCGGATTTTCCGACGGACAAAGTTTTATCTCCTGCTCTCAAATTTTCCGACAACAAAGTCCTATCTGACTTTTTCCGATCGTGTGTAGCGAATTCCGACGGAGAAAGTGCCACGCATGCTCAGATCACATTACAAGACCAAAGCTATTGGCTAATAGCCTCTACGTAGTCCCGTCGTATGCAACGAATGTCACCACGTTCAGAATGATCGGATTTTCCGACAACTTTGTCCGACCGTGTGTACGGACAAAAATCCGGATTTTGTGGTCGGAATTTCCGACCGTGTGTACGGGGCATTAGGCTGACAATTTTTTTTAAAAACATTGAAAGAGCTCACTGGCACAGGTTAGGCAGCTCTTGGCAGACATGGATACCCTCCAGTGGGTGCATAGCTAGGCTACTAGGAAAAAAAACCCATTAGAAAACCATTAGAAGGAGCACCAAACTAAATGATAAGACTCCAAACTGATTTATTACTTTGCACTAAAAGAGCAGCCAACATGTTTTGGGGTTAGAAAACTCTTCCTCCTTCATCAGGGTCTCAGATAAAGTAAGACACTTGATTGAACTCAAAATAGGACTTTCCTGTGTAAATCTATGGAAGGAAGTTACCTGCTGGACCAGGAGAGTTACTAGCCCCAGCATCTGCATGAACAGCAGTAAAGATGTAGCCCTGATGAATGGTGGCGTGTTTTCTGACCCCTGGAATTTCTTCTCCAAATTACCGAACGCCGAAAAACGAAAAAAATGTCTTTTGGCTAAACGTACACAAATTTACACAGACACTCTAAAATCTGGTGGAAGGCCTTCCCAGAAGAGTGGAGGCTCCGAAATTAATCCAATTGGAGTCAACTTCATATTAATGCCCATGGTTTTGGAATTGAATGTCCAACAAGTTGATGTGGTGTCCACAAATGTTTAGTCATTTAGTGTTCCTGCAGGCACTGAGATGCTGCTACTGTTTTCTGTCTTGCAGGGATGCAGCAAGTCCTGCAGCCGTTTTCTGATCTCCCTCCTTCTTCCGATCTGGATCTCATCTTCCTCAAAGGCATCATGGAGAGTCCTACGGTAAGTAAAAAGGATAGAGAATCAAGGATGTTATGCAGTAAAGCAGGGCTGAGATAAGGGGTGAGCAGGAGGGGAAGCTACCAACTAGGCGCAGTGATGGAGGTTGTGCTAGAAGGGGTAATTTGGAGGGGGGATTTGTACTGGAAGGGTGGATTTGTGTTAGGAAGGGGGATTTAGGGGGCGGGGATTATGCTAGGAGAGGGGATTTGTGGTGGGGGATTTTTGCTCAGAGGTTAAATTTGAGGGTTAGAGGATTAGTGCTAGGAGGAGGGATTTAGGGAGAGAGAGTTTCTCAGCCGGAAGGGGGGATTTGCACTGGAAGAGGGGGAATTTTTGTTTAGGGGCGGATTTTGGTTTGGAAAGGGAGTTTATGCTTAGGGGGTAAGTATGAAGATTAGAGCTCCCGACACTGCAGTAAAGGCAGATACTGTATGGGAGCTAAAGTAAACTGGTAGATCTAGTCTTGGACTGGTAAATTTGGCATTGGCCAGAAGATCTAGTGTGCCTAATCTGTCAAAGGCTGCATAGCCCCATAGATGAATTACAGTGCATCCGGAAAGTATTCACAGCGCTTGACTTTTTCCACATTTTGTTATGTTACAGCCTTATTCCAAAATGGATTAAATTCATTATTTTCCTCAAAATTCTACAAACAATTCCCCATAATGACAACCTGAAAGAAGTTTGTTTGAAATCTTTGCAAATTTAATAAAAATATCATGTACATAAGTATTCACAGCCTTTGCCATGACACATAAAATTGAGCTCAGGTGCATCCTGTTTCCACTGATCATCCTTGAGATGTTTCTACAACTTGATTGGAGTCCACCTGTGGTAAATTCAGTTGATTGGACATGATTTGGAAAGGCACACACCTGTCTGTCCATATAAGTTCCCACAGTTAACAGTGCATGTCAGAGCACAAACCAAGCCATGAAGTCCGAGGAATTGTCTGTAGACCTCCGAGACAGGATTGTATGGAGCCACAGATATGGAAAAGGGTACAGAAACATTTCTGCAGCATTGAAGGTCCCAATGAGCACAGTGGCCTCCATCATCCGTAAATGGAAGATGTTTGGAACCACCTGGACTCTTCCTAGAGTGTGCCGCCTGGCCAAACTGAGGGGGGAGAAGGGCCTTAGTCAGGGAAGTGACCATGAACCCGATGGTCACTCAGTTTCTCTGTGGAGAGAGGAGAACCTTCCAGAAGAACAACCATCTCTGCAGCACTCCACCAATCAAGTCTGTATGGTAAAGTGGCTAGATGGAAGCCACACCTCAGTAAAAGGCACATGACAGCCCACCTGGATATTTGCCAGAAGGCACTTGAAGGACTCTCAGACCATGAGAAACCAAATTCTCTAGGCTGATGAAACAAAGATTGAACTCTTTGGCCTGAATGGCAAGCGTCATGTCTGGAGGAAACCAGGAACTGCTCATCACCTGGCCAATACCATCCCTACAGTGAAGCATGGTGGTGGCATCATCATGCTGTGGGGATGTTTTTCAGAGGCAGGAACTAGAAGACTAGTCAGGATCGAGGGAAAGATGTATGCAGAAATGTACAGAGACATCCTTGATGAAAACCTGCTCCAGAGCGCTCTGGACCTCAGACGAGGTCTTCCAACAGGACAACGACCCTAAGCACACAGCCAAGATAACAAAGGAGGGGCTACGGGACAACTCTGTGAATGCCCAGCCAGAACCCAGACTTGAACCTGATTGAACATCTGAAAAATGGCTGTGCACTGAAACTCCCCATCCAACCTGATGGAGCTTGAGAAGTCCTGCAAAGAAGAATGGGAAAAACTGCCCAAAAATAGGTGTGCCAAACTTGAAGCATCGTACTCAAAAAGACTTGAGGCTGTAATTGGTGCCAAGGGTGCTTCAACAAAGTATTGAGCAAAGGCTGTGAATACTTATGTACATGGGATTTTTTGTTTTTTATTTTCATTAAATTTGCAAAGATTTCAAGTAAACTTTTTTCACGTTGTCATTATGGGGTATTCATTGTGCCAAGTGAATGTTTCCTATAATTCAAAATGACCTGAAAAAAAAAGCAAGCTCTATATGAAATTCTCAACACAGTAGCCATACCTGCCACCCCCCAGAGATTGACGAAAAAAATTGATAGCAAGATATATGGGGCTTATATGGAACTTATAGAGTTCATCTTATGTTGGATGATACATAGGATGTATGCAGAGACAGGAAAGGCTTCTGCCTCAGGCACTGTGCTGATGGTGGGGGCGCAGCTGGGGCCCTTATTAGGTTAAAGCTAATTCGTTTTTATTAACCCTTTTTTATCTCTTAGCTATTATTACTTTTTGCTTTTCTTTGTACATTTGCATTTGTTAGTTTTGTAAAAAAAAAATACTTTGTACCAAAAATATAATTTTAGTGAATTATAAGCTACTTTGGTTACAAGATTGAAGAACAACTTTTCTGACCATAATGTTATTGTAAATCTGGCTCGGTTTTAACATGCTGATTATAGGGGGCAGAGACAGTTCCCCCAAACTAGTCTCCAGGGATAAGAGAATGTTCTATCTCGGTACCAATAGGACAACATACAAATTTGAATAAAAAAATTATAATTTTATTAAAACACAAGGATAAAAAACAGGATATCCAAATATAGATAAGAACATCGTGTTCAATGTTCAAAACAGAACAATGTAAAAATACAGGGTGTCTATACAAATACGTTGCTGATACTTAATGTGTTCCAAGCAGGGGCGGACTGACCATTCGGCCATTTGGGCACTGCCGAGGGCCCTGGGCCACTAGGGGGCCCCATCAGGGTTGACAGCCTCAGTAAAACCAGGGACAGTATGTCAAAAAAAATGTTTTACATGTGTCTCTGAAATGTCCCTTACCGACATCCTTTTGGTCTAAAAATCCAGAGATTATAGCTGCCCCACCTCTCCAGTACCTTCTCAGCCAATAGAAACATGTCTGTGTATACTGTGTGATTGTATACTGTGTGTGTGTATACTGTGTGGCCCCATAATCTCTGATTGCCTGGGGGCCCCATAATCTCCTATTGCCCGGGGGCCCTATGAGTTGTCAGTCCTCCCCTGGCTCCAAGTGTGGAGACAGAAGATATAGATGGTCCTCATGGGACATATGGTCCTCTACATGTTTCGCAGAATGCTCCCGCTTCATCAGGAGAACAATGTCTAGAATTAATTTATACATAACGATCAAAGATACAAAAACATACAAAATACAGGATACATTTAATGACTGGGGAAAGAAGGACGGGTGCACTGCCGCTTACCCATAAACCCCAAAAATTAGTTTATGAGTAAGTGGCAGTGCACCAGTTGTTTGGATATCCTGTTTTTTATCCTTGTATATTAATTAAATTATAATTTTATTAATTTATAAACATATATTTATTTATTTATAAATTTATATGTTGTCCTATTGTCACCGAGATAGTCCATTCTCTTATCCCTGGAGACTTGTTTGGGGAACTGTCTCTGCCCCCTATTTTCGATTCAGTTTGGATGATGGTACCTCTCCTTTTCTGATTTTGTATTCTTTAAGCTCTTAGGCTTTCTTGTTTTTTTAACATGCTGATTAAGACTAAATCACAATAGCTTTACCATGCCCCAACACCACCACCCTTCCCAGTCTGCTGTCCTAGGACCAGGTGTTGATAAGGCTAGGGCCAGAAGACAGTGGTTGCCTTATTACACCCTGCATCTACTCAGTGCCGGGACACATAAAATTGTATTTATGTGTCAGCTAAAATCCTCTCCCGCCCCCAAAACATTTAAAACACTAATTTTCACACTTACCTGCTAAGCAAAAATTCCCTTTGCAAGCCAAAATTCTCCCCCCAAAGTAATTCCCTCTCTTCCAGTACACATCTCCCCTCCCAAATCAAAGCCTTTTCCTCCCCAAGTCCCCCCTTCTAGTACATACCCCCCCCATAAATCCCCTCCCCTAGCACTTATCCCCCCCCCCCCAAATTTCCCCTACTAGCACAAATCCCCCTAATCATCGCTACTAGCGTGAGTGAAGCAGTGACAGCGGGGTGGGCTCAGGTAGCGCAACAACGCTGTGACAGGGCAGGGAGAGCCCGGAGAAGCGAGCTATGATAAGGTGCGGAGGGACCCGGTAGGGTTACCACCTCATCCCTTTAAAACTGAACACATATTAATTATATAGGTTCTGTGGCTGATTAAGGTGGTAATTAAACTCACTTGGTGCCTTACCTGCATTAAATAAGCCTCAGAACCTGTGTAATTCATATGTGTTCGGGTTTAAAGGGATGAGGTTGCAACCCTAGTGCCTGGGCCGGGTGCTGACTATACCACTACCCAGCCGAGTGACACCCAAGGCCGGTGGCCGGATTGACACAGCAGAGCAGAGAAGGAGAAAGAAAACGCTCTCTCTCCTCCTGTACAGCAGGGGAGAGAGAGACATTGAGCAGGACTGAATAGAGGAACTGCTGGAGGTAACTTTCTAAGTTAACCGGCAGGTGATTGGTTGCTATGTGGTCCTAGCAACCAATCATTAGCTTGTTAATATGAAAAATTAACTTCAGAATTTCCCACCCTCTGTTCAGCGCTGCTGTGTCTCTCCCTCTGCATGAGTAAGGTAGGAAGGGGCAGAGCTGTGGAAGGGGGGGCTTTGTAACATGCAGGGGTCCAGAGCTATAGGTGGGGGGTGGAGGCTGTGTAACATGCAGGGGTCCAGAGCTGTGGGTGGTCTGTGTAACATGCAGGGGGCCCAGAGCTGTGGGGGCTGTGTAACATGCAGGGGGTCCAGAGCTGGGGGGACTGTGTAACTTGCAGGAGTCCAGAGCTGCAGGGGGTCTTGTGATGTGAAGGGGTCCAGAGGTGTGGGGCTGTTTAATGTAAAGGGGTCCAGAGTTGTGGATGCTGTGTAATGTAAAGGGGTCCAGAGTTGCAAGGAGATGTGTAATGTAAAGGGGACTGTGTAATGTAAAGGGGTCCAGAGGTGCAGAGGGTTGTGTAATGTAAAGGAGTCCAGAGGTGCAAGGGGTTGTGTAATGTAAAGGGGTCCAGAGATGCAGATGGTTGTGTAATGTAAAGTGGTCCAGAGGTGCAAGGGGTTGTGTAATGTAAATGAGTCCAGAGGTGCAGGGTGCTGTGTAATGTAAATGGGTCCAGAGGTGCAGGGTGTGTGTAATGTAAAGAGGTCCAGAGGTGCAGGGGTCTGTTTAAGGTGCAGGGGTCCAGAGCTGTGGGGGGGGGGGCTGTGTAATATGCAGGGGTCCAGAGCTGCAGGGGGCTGTGTAATGTAAAGGATCCAGAGCTGGGTGGGGGGCTGTGTAATGTAAGGGGGTCCAGAGGTGCAATTGTGGAGAGGGGGTACACAGTAGTGACAAAGAGATATTGGGGGATGCAGGGGGCACAGTTTGGTGTTTTTACATTTTAAAGTTGGGGGGTGCTAGATATAGGATGCGCCCCGGGTGCCAAATGCTTTATGTATGTCCCTGTCGCTCCCCCTCAAATTTCCTATCTGAGCATAAATCCTGCACCCCACTTATCCTCCCAATCATCCTACTAGCACAAATCCTCCCCCCCAAACCACCTTTCCTAACAGAAATCCACTCCTCCTCAAATTTACCCACTGAGCATAAATCCCCCCGCCCAATCCCTCTCTTCCAGCACAACCCATCCTCTCCCCCCAAATCCCCTCTACTAGCAATAACCCTAACCCCCAATTTCCTCTCCTAGCACAAATTCCTTCAATCATCCCTACTAGCACAAATTCTCCCCCTCAAATCCCCTTCCTAACAGTAATCCATTTGCCTAGTACAAATCCCCCCTCATAATCACCCATTCTATCACAAACCCCCTCCCCCCTAAATCCCCACCGCACCCAGGGCAGCTGCCCCACCTCCCTACCCCAACATGGATGTGTAAACTCCATCTGTTTCAGCTCGAGTAATGGGGTAGGTGCTCTCTGATATCCTAGCATTGGGTGCCAAAGGACCTTGTCCTGGCACTGGGTGTATGAAGACATTGGGAAAGGCAGGGATCTAAAATAAGATTTAGGAGAATGAACATGTCCAAACCATGGTGATTTATGAAATCTAAAATGGACATGAACATGTCCAAGGAAGCTGCCATCTTTGTCTCTGTATAATCTACAACTGCCATTATGCTGCACATGTGATCAGTTATGACACCAGCCATTGGATGGTTTGACAGTTTGGTTGAGAGCACAACCAATGGGAGTGTTAAATTTCCGCCACGTGCCGGAAATTAAACTGTTTTATGGATGGGTTTACTTCCGCTTTTAATGGAAGTTAGTGCACGAATCATGGACACCATGGTTTCTCAGCAAGAGTATTTTTTTCCCCCGACTGCTATGTTCTTTTATTATGCGTTTGTCCTTATTTAACCAAAACTGCCCTTTACTTCTGCCATAGCCCCATGAGCGGATTGAGGAAACCCGTCTGGAAGCTGTGAGGGAAAATAATCTGCAGCTGGTCCAGGAGATCCTCCAAGATCTGCAGCCTGCAGTCAGAGAACCCAATGGGGCAGCAGCTGAGCTACGGAAGATCCTCCAGGAGCCACATTTCCAGGTAGCACAAACACCTAATTTTACGTATTTATCACACTTTACTCTTATAAAGTCAAACATTAAGTTTAATATCTATGTACTGGCTGTGACCAGGCAGACAGCTTTGTGGTGCATATACAAATGTAACTTCTTAAAGGGGAAGCAAGCAAATGTGTCGGTCATAGAGAAGGTCAGTGTGCAAGGAAATAGGATTTTTAAAGTCTATTGTCTATCACCTACTATTGCCTGACCAGCAGCGGTGGCCCGTGCATTGTGGGCGCACGGGTGCCACCCTCCCTGACACCGCCGCCCCCCACCCTATACATGTGCCCGGCCCCTTTCAGGATGCTGGACACATGAATTACAATTGCAGGGATAGGCGGCGGGGTGTGTATTTTGAAGCACCTGATTAGAACCAGAGGCTCCAATAGGCTTTAAAATAGGGTAAGCTCGTGGCACAGAGAGTGCGCCCTGATCCCACCCAATTGTGTGACACTAGCAAATTAATATTCATTTTTCTGTCACATTCTCCTCCCGGCCAATCAGGAAGCACCTATTGGCACACTTCTCTGTTTCAATCGGCTGGAAAGGAGAATGCCTGTGTCCTCGCTAGGGAGCGGCCCGGCTCCTCCTTCTCCCTGCCTCCGTGTCTTCTCCATGCCTCCACTAGCAGGTAAGGTGATCGCTGCTGGCTGTGTCTGCCGCCAGTGGGGGGGGGTCGATGCGGAGTGATCGCTGCGGGGTGATTGCTGCTGCCTGCTGGATGTGTCAGTGTCTGGGGGGGAATGCTTGGGTGATCCACGCTGGCCGTGTCCATGTCTCCCACATGCGGGGGGGTCTGGTGCTGCAGGTTTTTTTGCGGCTTATGTTGGTTGTGCCGCCAGCCCAAAAATAGTAGGCACCAGCCGCCACTGCTGACCAGTAGTAATTACAATGGATTTCCAAGAAAAGCCAGGCTTCTTATATGTCTTGGATACTCCAATAGCAAGATCTTTCTCCCATTATTCCAGATCCTGGAATGTGTTGGGTATTTATGCCTACCTTTGTGTATTGCAGGTTCTGCTGTTACATTACACATAATATAAAATAAATAAAAATTCAGCAAGGAACCAATTATAATGGTCACAGTAGGTGTGCAGACTCAGGAACTCAGAATGGGGGTCTCACCAAGAGATGGAACAAACTGCCCCACATATAATAAAAACTGAAATGTCATTTTGTAGGGAGTAATTATTAAAGTCTAATTCTATTTTTGTATTACAATCCCCTGGCAGAGCTATAAAATAAGTGGAGGAAACCCTTCCACGATGCTGTTTTCAACTTGTAGAGATGTTCCAGTTTTCCAGGGGATCCCCCTGAAAGAAAAATTCCAGTTTTACCTATGTGAAGCTTCTCCCATCTCTTGACCTGGGTACAGCCACTTGTAAGCAGGTTGAAATAGTTTGATTGGTGCTGACCCAACTGGGAGGGTAGAAGGTAATGCCTTTCCCGCTTCTTTGGTCTTTTTGGTTGGTTCTCCTCTGGGTCTGGCCCACTAATCCTGTGATATATAATTATGGGACAGTGTTTCGGAAAGAGATGACGCCGGAGTAGAGAGGTTAGCCCCTGAGAGAAAGGACCTCCGGAGGGGTAGTTGGGAAGAGTTTGGGGATTTTTCCCTGTGTCGAGCCCAGGAGAAAGAGAGAAAGCAGTAGCAAAGACCTGTAAGTGAGAGAGATGGAGAATGATATCCGTGAGGAGCAGAAGCAGGCCATCAATCGTCACCGGTATGTAAAGTCACCTGGGGTTTAACCTGAAGACAGCAGCACTGGAGTATGCCTCTGAAGGACTTACATTTGCATGAGAATGCCTCTGAAGGATTTTATTTGCTAAACTTCACCTTTGCATGTATGCTGGGGCAGCATAAACCTGTAGTTAGGAGTAGGTATGTAGGAATAACCTTGCAATTTTATGTTGGACTTTGGAATGTTACACTTTTGCACTTTTTCCAAGTAAAGTATTGAAACGTTGTCCTTGCCTGGTCTTACTTGCAATACACCCAAAGAGCTGTATTGCAAGTAACCGGCACCCACAAAGTTTAACACATTAGGGTAAGAAGGTACTCGTGTGGAGTGGAGTAATGCAAAGATGTAGTGGTTACCAAGAGTAATGGAAGTGTTACAGTGCAGCCTGTCAATAGCGTGTACCTGTTATAGGCAGAACAGCCTCTACCACTCAGGGAGATGTTGTTGGCACTCCTTCCGCCAGCGGTCTGTCTCCCAGAGCAGCAGGAGCGGATTGCACTGCAGAGGTTCCCATCCTGTACAGATTTATGGAGGTTCGAGAGTTAAGTTAAGTTGCATGTGTGGAGCCTGCATAGAGTGCACGGCAGGCCCACTCCGCTACTCGGGAGTAGTAGTGAAAAATGCTGGGCAGGTGGATGTGGACATTGGCTTAGTGTGTCCCTCCTAAATGCAGATTACAGAGAAGGTGTACATTGTCACAGGGAACCAAGAGTTAACTGGAGAAAAGCTGCAGTGTAAGTGTACATGGTGTACATTCTAGGAGTAGAGGTCTGCCTTAAGGTTGAGTATTCCTCTCAGTCTTGTCCCAGGGCATTGATGAAGACGGCACAAAGCAGGGGTACCTTTGTGTAGTAAAGTGACCCTGTACAAAGGGCCTAGCATAGCCCAGAAGAACCCATCCCAGGGTAGGTCTCTCATGTGACCCTTACTTGGTGCCCAACAAGGAAAGAAACATGTAGGACTTGACAAAAAAACAGCACCCTACCCTTGCACACTATCAGTGGTTCCCTAATGCCAATCTTATGGACTCTCCATACAGTTACATTTAATTTCTAATATGTATTATTTCATCTGAAATTAAAGCAGTGGAAGCATAAACTCAGTTTTCAAAACTATTGGCTGTAATGAATTGTACAGTTTTACTTGTTTTGATCTACTTCCTCTATAGTCTCTTTTACAAACTCATGACTCAGTGGCTTCCAAGAACTATGAGACTCCTCCACCAAGCCCACTTTTGGATCCCACCCTGAGCAACCAGCCCGTTCCACCCGATGCTGTGCGTATGGTGGGTGTCAGAAAGAATGCAGGGGAGCATTTGGTAAGCTGGAAAGTGGTCTCTGTTCTCTGCCAATTTCCACTGCTGTTAATACTTTATTTTTGTTGTTAAGAGTGCCTTTGTTCCATCTCTTCCTCCAGGGTGTGACTTTCCGTGTGGAGGGTGGTGAGCTGGTGATTGCACGTATCCTGCATGGAGGTGTTATAGATCAGCAAGGCCTTCTTCATGTTGGAGATGTCATAAGGGAGGTGAATGGACAGGAGGTAGGAAGTGACCCTCAAGCTCTACAGGAGATGCTGCGGGAGGCCAGCGGGAGTGTGGTGCTGAAGATACTCCCAAGCTATCAGGAGCAGCATCCTCTGAGACAGGTACACAACAGAAAAGCAGAAGTACGTACAGCGAGGATTTGGTATATGTCTAATAAAAAATAAAATAATAGGGGAACTTTTGATGTTTCTTACACTTTCATTGTGCATGAAGAACCTGATATCTCCAGCCCATCTTCTTCAAGTCCATGCTTACTCACTTTCATATGGTAAAGAAATTGAGCTTCATTATAACATATATAATAAAGCAAGCCTTTTACTTTGCAGGTGTTCGTAAAGTGTCATTTCAGCTACGACCCTTCTAATGACAGTCTGATCCCATGTAAGGAGGCAGGGTTGGCTTTCCGGGCAGGTGACCTCCTGCAGATTGTCAACCAGGAAGACCCAAACTGGTGGCAGGTCAGTAACAACAATACTTCATCTATGGATGTTTCCTTCCTCTCTGTTCATATTAAACTACCCATAGACATCAGACAGCTTTTAGGATGTAAAGAATTAAGTGAGTTAGCAGACACAAGTATGGCCAGAAAAGGGGTAATTTTTTGCAATAAATGTTTAAGATTCAACAAACACGTGCAATAATTGGACAATTTATGACCTCCCTTGAAGGCCATAATGAGCAGTTCACCCACCAGATGTTATCACACACAGTGATTTTGCATTGTGTGTTGTAAAATTGCCTTTCCAAAAGCTCTGATCTTTTTCTCTTAAGTTTCAAAGAGCCAATAAGAATATAATTATTGCCACACATTGGCTGAGAATGGTGATGGGTCTAAGCTTTCCACGGCAGGCAGATATTATCCTGCCTGACACTGTATGTTTCAAATATTCCAAAGCTGAAATGTTGGATGCAATCTTACAATGTTGCAAAAGACTAATGCCCCGTACACACGGTCGGATATTCCGATGGAATAAGTCTGATTATGTTGTCGGAAAATACGATCGTGTGTGGGCTCTAGCGGGCTTTTTCCTTTTTTTTGAGAGCAGGATCTAAAATTTTCCGACAACAAAATCCAATCTGACTTTTTCCGATCGTGTGTAGAGAATTCCGACGCACAAAGTGCCACGCATGCTCAGAAGAAATTTGGAGACGAAAGCTATTGGCTACTGGCCTCTACCTATAGTCCCGTCGTACGTTTTCTACGTCACCTCGTTCGGAACGATCGGATTTTCCGACAACTTTGTCCGATCATGTGTGTGCAACACAAGTTTCGGACAAAATCGGTCTGAAAAAATCAGAAGGATTTTGTGGTCGGAATGTCCGACCGTGTGTACAAGGCAAAAGGGACACTCCTTGTGCCTGGAGTAAATGAGATTTAATCTCCACAATGGAAAATGACTCTTTTGTACATAAAAACACACCTTTCCAATACAACAAAAGCACATGAAAATGATTCCCCTTTAAATCCTATGTAACTTTTCACATTGCTGCTCTGTGCTTGCACTGCATTTTGAAAAGTTACGAATGCTGCATCTTTGGTCCACTTTGGCACACCAAAAATGCACCTCCCATTGATTTCTATATGAAACGCAGCAAAAACACGCCCGCGTTGGGTCACGTGTCCAGTTTTCACAGGTGGCTGCTGGGAGTCAGGAAGTCAAAAACACAATATGCACTTTTGCAAAACGTATACCGAGTTTTTAAGCGTACCAGTGTAAGAGGGCCCTAAGAGCAATGGATATTATAGAAAAGCCCTCCTCAGGAGCTGGATCTAGTCAACTCAGTAAGATTGCTTCCAAAAAGGAGATGTATATGTTTCTAAATGCAAAATAACTGGCTATTTAAAAATGTAAAAAGTAAGATTGTAGATTGTTGATCCAGCGAGTATCCTTGTTGATCCAGGGAATATGCTTTTTAGATCAGGAATGAAAGTTTTCCCTGTTACAGCAAATTTGACCAGGTTTTATAAGGGTCTACTGGATCAACTGCTGACTAGGGGTTTCAGGGATGCAAGTTTTTTTAATTGTATTTATTTATGGTTGAACTCAATAGACATGGATTCTTTTCAACCTATGTAGTCATATACTATTAGATCTTTTTCGTTCAGCCTGCAGGATCTAAAAGATTCCTCCATCCACGCTAAGCAGGGCGGATGGACAAATCTCCCCTGCCGACACCAGCGGCTGTTAGAATATCTAAACAATGACTGCATCTGATTGGATGAAGCTGCTGTTCAGTCAACAATTCTCTGGGCTCCTTTGATTTTCAATTGAAAGATACCAGGCAGGAGGGGGTAGACAGCACGACCCACTAAGCAAATTTTGCCCAGTTTGTTGAACTATATGAAATTCAAAGAGATGTACTGTGCTAAAATACAACTATTTTGCAGAGGGCCCCTTCAGGGCTTACTGAACTTTTCCTTTTCATTATCTCTCTCATGTCCAGGCGTGTCTAGTGAAAGGTGGCTCTGCAGGTCTCATTCCCAGCCAGCTACTGGAGGAGAAGAGAAAAGCATTCGTTAAAAGAGATGGTGAGCTGACCCCAAACTCTAGTGAGTTCCACTTCTGCCTTGCGGTTTGAGCACTGTGGGCCTTTTTAGTAAAAGCTGCCCAATCAGCAGTGATCTGCTGTATAAATAAAAAGAAATTGATTTCTGTGCCCTAGGGTGACAATCAAACACCCAGAGTAGACAGGTGCCACATCCTAATAAATTGAGAAAAATTAATTATAGGAAAAATGGACTTTAACGGCACGTATCGAAAAATATAACAAATTTTATAAATTGCTGTATAAATAACCACTCCGTTTTCAACTTTCATCATTTTTAAAGGTTACTCATTGGTTTTTGTAGGGTAGTGCACTTTACATTTTCCTTTAAACGCTATAAAAGTTGAACTCCAGGCAGATATAAAATTATTGGTGGCAGTTATGTGCGATATTACAATTTTTTATTTCTTAACACAACTCATTTAAATATCAACATTTTGTATAGATATCAGCCTCCTGTAATCCCATGTACAGCAGCACTGGAAAGGCTGGAAAGGAGGGGGGCAGCCACCTTAGCCAATCAGGTTATGCTGTGCACATGTGCTGACATCTATAGTCTGTTGCTGCACCTTCATTGCCCATTCAGGAGGCTGGGGTTTGGTTATTGACCAAGCTGGGCTACTGCTGCTCCTGTGAAGTTTTGGAAACTTGCTAACAGTGGTTTCTAGATAAGACCAGCAGCACGAATCCTTTCAAAGGTAAAATATGTTTTTCAACTGTGAGTTTAGTTGATGGAATTCAACTTGAGTTGCCACATCTCCCCTTAAAACCTATGACTAAAGCCTCGTACATACACTTAAATTTTCAGACGACCGAACGTCCATTTTTTGTGGCATTCTAGTCTCATGTCGAAAGTGAAGAGGTTACTCACAAGAGGAAACTTTTCGTACGACAGATTACAACATCAGAAGTGACATATTGTGTTAAATAGTTTTGTATGTATTCTTTTGTTTCTGAGCATGCGTAGTCTTGCTCTTATGATTTTTTTCGTACAAAAACCAAACGAATGAAACGAAAATCAGACTTTGAGTTCACATCCACCAAAAATGTTATAGTCTGTACATCCAGCTTTTGTCTGACCAACAAGAGAAATCAACTGTCGTAAGCACCGTACTAACGATCCAAAAATCGACAGCTCGTCGTACGAATTTTTCCATCTGATTTTTGTATCGTGTGTACGGACCTTTAGATTCAGTTACCTGCTTTTAAGTAGTCATAGAACCTTTGTAGTTTGTGGTGTCCAGTTTTGAGGAGTCAACATCTGCCTTGACTTTCTCCCTTCTTATGCATGTTAAGTCTGCTGTAAAGAGTTTGTACACTTAAAGGAGGAACAGTCAATTTTTATCACATGCACTGTACTTGGATTTTGGCAAATTTAGGAAGAAAAGTGCTCATCACTCTCAGCAAAAAGTCTTTATGTGCATCCGAAGGTAGTTCAAAAGCAGTAATAGTGTGCTATTACTGCTAGTGTGTTATACTAATTATATGTATATAATTATGGATCAGATTATTCTAACAAATTGTTGATGTTGATAGGTGCTCTTTGCGGAAGTATGGGAGGAAAAAAAAAGAAGAGGATAATGTATGTAACCACCAAAAATGCAGGTAAAAGTTTCATTCATGCTTAGGGTCATTGTTTTCATATATATATGTATGTATATGTGTATGGGGGATCTGAATAAGGGGGAAAAATCTTTGAGCTCTGAGAATAAATCCTGTCTCCTTATGAATTTCTTAAATGCATCAGTTCACCCAAAACTAGCCCATTAGATCAATTTATGTCAGTCTTCCCCTGAAAGGACTTTCCTTCTTACATCCTTTTACAGTCATACAGACATACACTAGAGTTAGTTTAGGCACGTCAAAAACGTATCAGTTCCTATCCGTTGTCTCATCCGTTTTCATCCGTCATCCGTTCCGTTAATGTCCGTTTTCATCCGTCTTTTGTTCCGTTAACATCCGCTTACATCCGTAAATGCATACGTTTACGTCCGTTTTTTCATCTGTTTTTGTATACGTTTTGTTCCATTTATATGTGTGCCTGTGCCTTTAAGAGGTTGAGTTCACAGATAAACACAAAACGGATCTTAACGGATCGGACGTTGACGGACAATGTCCGTCAACGTCAGTTAATATCCGTTTTGACGGATCTGGACATAGCCTTGTACGTTTAAAAAAA
The DNA here is from genome assembly GCA_028564925.1 of Lithobates sylvaticus. Taxonomy (NCBI): domain Eukaryota; kingdom Metazoa; phylum Chordata; class Amphibia; order Anura; family Ranidae; genus Lithobates; species Lithobates sylvaticus. Next base: position 42,208,380 of record CM053037.1, on the reverse strand, counting down.
ACGGAAGCGGAGGTTAACTGATGGTGACGGATGTTCATCCGTCTGCCCATAGGAATGCATTGTCGTCCGTCGACGGATGGAAGAAAAACGGATAGACGGTCCGTCCGTGTGAAAGGGGCCATACAGACATACACTAGAGTTCGTTTCTGATAAGAGGAGACTTACCTTCCTAAAACTTAGGTTTGTAAAAGAAAATATGAGAGCCCACACAAACCCATAGGAAGAAAAAAAATCTAATTATATTCAAAATGTATCCTTGATGGCATTAGACTGTCATTAAATGAGCATTGGCTTCACCAAAAGAATGGCCATCGATTGTTCTAAACATGCAGCGTTAAAAATATCACCCTAATTCCTGTTTTGTAGAGTTCGACCGCCATGAACTTCTCATTTACGAAGAAGTAGCAAAGATGCCCCCATTCCGAAGAAAGACCCTCATTCTCATTGGTGCCCAGGGAGTTGGAAGGAGGAGCCTGAAGAACAAACTGCTGACTTCTGACACATTGAGATACGGCACCACAACACCATGTGAGTTTCTGTAGGCCCATATCTGCTTGCAAATTGTAACACATCATATTTACAGTATAACCTGAAGGGAATAAACTAAGTTCACTTTTGTTGAAAGAAAGTATCTATCACCATACCGCTAGTGAAATCTTTATTGGAACATATGTGGATTTTGCACAGGAACATACAGGGAACCCACTTTGTCCAGCAACCTTGCAAGTTCGACTTATTAGCCAAGCATAGCCTGTAGCTGCGCAGTGGTGGGAGTAGGGATAAATACTCCCAGCAGGGAATCAAACTCTTCAACTTTTCACCCATGCAGAAATCATCTAAGTTGAGTGGGGCTCTGCTTCTATTCTCATTGAACTGACAGGCTGAACCTTGGATCAACCGTTAAACCTTCAAAATGGCTATAGCTCCTTTGTAGAACCAGCTGGTGTACTGTGAAGGAAAGGATAACTATATATACTCAGCCGGTCTTTCTGATCTCATTATAGATACCTCACGGAAGAGGAAAGATGGAGAATGGGATGGTCAGTCCTACCTTTTTGTGTCACGCGCAGAGATGGAACAAGACATAAAAGCCGCCCGCTATTTGGAGCATGGTGAATATGAAGGCAATCTCTATGGCACAAAGATTAGTTCCATACAGGAAGTGGTGACATCAGGAAAGATGTGTGTGCTGGATGTCAATCCGCAGGTGAGAAAGACAAAAAAACATAAAATACTAAATAATCCTAGCCTGGCTGTCACATACTACACATAGAAGTTCCTCTTTGTCAAGGAATTGATCCTTGTGTCTTTAAGGGTTTATTACTTACAAGGCTGCCAGCACACATTGTCTCATTCATAAAGGATAAGCACAACTGTGATACGATGAGACCTAATTAGACCAACATATACACACACAAGTACAAATCATATAGAGGTTCTTTATCTTCCCTACTCTATCCTAAACTAAAACAAGTGCTGGCTTTAGCTTGGCTTTACCAATTCAGTTCACTGTCTTAGCATTATCGCATGTAGCACATACACGTTTTTCACCCTGAATTGCGTAATGTTGGGTGGCAGAGATAAACAGGAAAACACAAATATGTAGATGTGTGATGCTATCAGTCTTTCTGACTCCTGGATTTCTCAACAGGCAGTGAAAGTCCTCAGGACCGCAGAGTTTGTGCCATATGTTGTGTTCATTGGAGCTCCGGATTTCCAAACCCTAAAAACCAACAACCAGACAGCAGTTCATGCCGGTCTGACAGCAAAACAATTATCTGTAAGTGTTATTCTGATTATTTGTTAATGGATTAGGGTAATGGCTTCCATGTCTGCTTGGACCATTACAATAAGAGACATAGGCCAGCCATACACGATTCAAACCGTTAATAGGCAGCCTGAATGTACCAAGTTGATCGATAAACTTGGGTACAACCAGCCTGCTGGATTCTCTTGCAATTATCGCTAGCGGCTGCTATAGCCGCTAGCGATAATCACTGTCTTCTCCCAACGGGGACAGCTTCTCCTGCCATCCCCTGCCCTCCCTGTCCCACGTTGGGAGAAGACAATGGACTGGCAGGAGGGATTCCTGCATTAACACCGTCTGTGCTAATGGGGGAATCAAGCAAATTTCTTTCCTGTGACCAGAAATACGCTCCGTGTATGGCTGGCCTACAGGTCAAAAAAGGTAAACTTCATTGGGATGTAGAAGGGCTCATATACTGTCTATTATCCTCGGTACCCTTTAAAGCCAAGGGATGTAACTAGGATAGGACATGCCTTGTTACAATAGGGGGCAGTGATTATGTTAAAATAATATAAATGCCCCTGAGTTATTAGCTTTTTTTTTTCATGCCACTGGGGTCTCAAGGTTTAATTTCAAATCCGCTCCCATCTGTGGTCCCCATTCGGTCTTTTAAAATTACAAAAAATACCAAAAATGAACCAGCACAACTATATTACCAACACTGACCAATGACTGCTAATTGTACTGTAAAATTTACCACTGAAAATAAATAACATAATTTTTTTTTTTTTTATAAACTACAATTGTTGTATAAAGTCATAAAACAACCATTGTGGTAAGACTGTATAAACACCCTTCATCTGTAATAACCCCACACATATGTATGACTTAAAAACTGCCAAAAACAAACCTGCTAAATTTGGTTCCAGTTCAGATATGCCAAATAGTGTTCAGCTAAAAAAAGGGAACTTACGCTGAGCTGTAAACTGTTATGGTCTGGGTCATAAAAGATGTACAGTACTACCACTATGGTGGTTTTGCTATTTTATATGAGATTTGTAGTTGACAATTGTGGTTGCAGTAGAGTGCAATTCAGTCCTTTCTTCAATATTAATAATTGAGTGCCTAGTACACACCTTAGAACTTTGTCAAGTTATTATTTTTTTCTATCCCAAGAAGATAAAAGCTAGTAACTGGAAAACTTCAAATGGTCCTATCGCAATAGATTTAAGTGATTAACTGTTATTCGCCCCTTACATATGAAGCCATAGGGTGTCCAAGTAAATGTAATAAATTATAGAGCCCCTGGGTTAGATCATCTATTACTGACCATAGAAAGCCTGATGGTCTTATTATTATCTACTGATTAAATCCATTGATTGATTTTGGCTAAAATATCTCCTCTGTAGCACTGTTACACCCAAAAAAAAAGATGTTTTTCAAATGTGCTCTTGGTGAACCCCTTGATACTTCTGGTGTGTTTAGTGTTTAGTGTATGCCGTCTTTATGTGATACTGTGTGATGCCTGCCCTTTTCCTACAGGACGGTGAGCTCCTACGCATTGTGGAGGAAAGTGAACGGCTCCAGCAAGCCTATGGCCATTACTTTGACCTTAGTCTGGTGAACTCAGATCTGGAGAAAAGTTTCAATGAGCTGCAGGTGGCTCTTGAGAAACTTCGCACTGAGCCCCAGTGGGTTCCCGTCAGTTGGGTCTACTAGATGACCGAATGTCCTCGTATTACCTCTTGGACCTCAGAGCCAGACAGCAGTGTATAAAACATGGACAGGCATCTGGGTACAACTCGGATGTTCCCTTTCCCCCATATTACCCATCTTGTAGTTCATTCTATACAACTCCTACCTGGTCAGCTGTTACCTTTTGCAGATTTTTGTACCATGTATTTCTTCCATTTTCTTGTTGTTATTCTGCAGTTTCTCCAGTTTACCTGCCAATCAACTGAACATGTGTGCTTATGACAAGGTGATAAGCTGTATTAAAGGGTGCCAAAGGTTCCTTTTAAAAAGGCAAATTCACCTTTATGATCTTTTTTACTTGCAACATAATTGTGTATTATCACAGTTCTGGTTTATTACCTTTTTTATCTCCTTTACATACCAAGCAATTTTGTTCTGTCCTTCGCATACTGGCTTTAAATTCTGCTGGTTGCAGTAGGGGGGTCAGTACATCTATGGAGCCCCTATATGTGCAGAAAAAAGGGCCTTTGGAATCACCCTGACCTGACTGTAATACAAGCTCAGGAGGGAATAGTACATGCAGGAAAACCTGATGATTTTTTTTAACACTAAAGTTGGTCAGAGCTTTCCCTAAATAATTGTATACGTTTATTTTAAGGTAGGTTCTCAATTTTCATTGGCTGTTAGTAAATCTCAAAGAGATTACACAATAAGATTGAATCATTTGTGGCCAGTTTAAGGCCTACCCACAACTAATTCAAATTAAAAGCCTTTTCTCCAAGAAAGGTCAGAATTTGTGGCTTCTATTACGCTTTATATGTCCATCCTGGCAAGGCTGATAGCAAAGCGTTAACGACTGAAAAAAAGTGAACTTCCACTTTAAAAGAAATACAGTTAATTCATAATTTTAAATATCTTTTGCATACTATCTATCCCCTCCTACACGTGGTTTGCGTCTTCCAGTTCTTAGTTCTAGTTCTGTGGTTGAAAATTAAAAACCATAAAAAAAATAACACATATATTATGAAGTTTTATGAAAAATTGTACAATGTAGCAGTCCAATGTAAACTTTCAGAGTCATTTGTTTACTATAAGCCCAAGAACAAGCAGAGCATGTTGGGAATCATAGTTCCTAATCAGTTTTTGTAGGAATTTGGTAAAAAAATTCAAAATTGGTAAAAAGCCCATTATAAGTACCATAAACTTTTCTTTTAGAATTGTGTTGTAGTCTTTGAAGTGTGTAGACATTTGCTGAAAATATTATCCAACTGGATTTTTAGGGCAATGGTGGGATTCAAAGAAGATATAGAGGGTTTGTTGATGTGAACTCTGTTGGGAGAATGGTTTTGGCACACTGGGTTGTATAAATCAGTGTCTGATTGGGGGACTTGTATTAATCGATCAACCAATCAGACAATTTTTCTTTCTATCTCTCACTAAAGTATGGAGGAATGCAAGAAAGATACTGGTTGCATCAAAAGATGTTCCTCCTTCAGACACTTTTCTAAATATGGCCTTTTATCGAAGGTGGGATTATGGGGTTAAAGAAAAGTTAGAAATTATTATTGGTTGGTGGTCAACAGGGAAATCTGTAACTATGGGCTCTGTGTAGACCTAAAACCCAGCAGCCGACGAGAACCCCCCCCCCCCCCCAATTCCCCAAAACTACTATACAGGTAAAAAAAAAAAACATTACTTTCATTATACCTATTAAAAAAGGTCTCTGTCCTAAATTAATGTGTACCGAACCATAAACATAACAATAGGACTCAAGTGCAGTCATCTTGTGCCTACAGGTCCCTTCGTCCGGCTACAGAATAATTTTGGCATACCAGTGAAGTAAGGGCAAGTCTCATTGGGGGGGTAATCTTGAGTTGGGCAAGAGCTGAGGCTCCATGTGTAGCCAGAACCTTGTATTCAAGTTGGTTCCCCAGAGACAAAGGTATTGATTAGAAGACTTACAAGCAAAACAAGAGCCATGCACTACAGCGCTCTTGTTAATTTTGAAAAATTTTAGGCCGGTTTGAGTTACTTACTTGTGAAGGAAACCATTTTGTTAGATGGACTTAGGGTTGCTATCTTTTGGTCCATGGAAAGCATATCAGGGTGACAAGTGGGTTTAGGTTACCTAAAGTGGGTTAAGCAAATGTGATATAGTCATAATAAGCGCGTGAGAGCGGTCAAACAGGCACATGTTTTTATTAACCTTATAGTAAACTATTTTTTGCTTCATCCTGGAAACTAATGTAATTATTGGGGTTGGTTTACTAAAATCAAAGAGTGCAAAGTCTGGTGTAGCTCTGAGCAGAAACCAATCAGCTTCCAGGTTATATTGTCAAAGCTTATTTGAACAAGCTGAAGTTAGAAGCTGATTGGCTACCATGACTTCAGATTTTAGTAAATAAACCCCATTGTCTTTCGGTTTTGTTTGCAAAAGTGCACATTTTATTCTGAGATCCCTTCCCTTTACATTGAAACTGTGAAGCACTGCAAAAATGTATACAAATGATCGAAAAGCATGTCTTTAATTTTGTTTAATTTTAATGAAGTATTACACAATGTACAAAAAATTTAGTTTACATACAAAAGATTTTTAGGCATTCTGCATATAAGGGTAAAGAAAAATGTCAGAAAGAAGTTAATAAGGTAATAATGGGTTAAAAAGAACATGTTTTATTTAAATTAAAACAAATCTGTTTATTTTTACATTTGCATATTTGCTTCAACTGACATAATGTGCAGATCAAAGAACCAATATCTGACCTGCACTATATAACAAACACGATTGTAACATTGGCTTCCTTAATGAAGCCTGCAAAGACTTGCAGACTTCGTTCACACAGAATCTACTGCCATTGTTCCTGATATAGAGCATAGGACTCGAGCAGATTGGGCATGGTGGCAAGGAGTTGGTCCAGTTTCCTAAGTGTCCAGAATAATCACCCTCCATAGGAACTTGAAAACCAGACAGTGGTTTTAAAAACTGCACTGACTGCCGGGTGGCAGCTCTGGGTGGACCTAAAGGTATGCCTTCTGCCGCGTACACACGTGCAGACTTTTGCCGGCGGACCTAGTCCAGCGGACAATCCCGCGGGACTTTCCAGCTAGGTCCGCTGGACTTTCCGAGCGTGTGGACTTGCCCACACACGCACGGACTTCTCCAGCGGATAATCCGCCGGCCAAAAGTCCGCGGGACTTTTGAAAATGAACGGACTTGCCCACACACGGAGCAGTCCGTTCATTTCGAACGTAACTTCAGGTTACGTAGCTAGCGTAGGCAGTAAATGCCGCCGCGCTAGCTCCGCAAGCTGGCATGGATTTAAAGGGAATCCCCACGCCGAAAAAACGGCGTGGGGGTTCCCCCCAAATCCAAGTCAGACCCTCATCCGAGCACGCAGCCTGGCAGGCCAGGAAAGGGGTGGGGACGAACGAGCGCCCCCCCCCCCTCCTGAGCCGTACCAGGCCGCGTGCCCTCAACATGGGGGGTGCCCTGGGGAAAGGGGGGCCGTGCGGGCCCCTCCACCCCAAAGCACCTTGTCCCCATGTTGATGAGGACAAGGGCCTCTTCCCGACAACCCTGGCCGTTGGTTGTCGGGGTCTGCGGGCGGGGGCTTATCGGAATCTGGGAGCCCCCTTTAATAAGGGGGGCCCCCAGATACCGGCCCCCCACCCTATGTGAATGAGTATGGGGTACGATGTACCCCTACCCATTCACCTAAGGTGTAAAATGTAAAGTACAAAAACACACACACTTTTGAAAAAATATTTTATTGCACTGCTCCGGGGGTCTTCTTCCGTCTTGGGGGTCTTCTCGCCGGACTCCTCCGCTCTCTTCTGCTCTTTTACCTAGCTCTTTCACGAGCGGGGGGAGTCCGGCTACCTTCTTCGTCGTCGCCGCCGTCGTCTGGGGGTCTCGATCCGCCTTCGGGGGTCTTCCGGGGGTCTCTTCTGTTCTTGCGGCGGTCGTCGTCTTCCGCGCCGCCGGCGCCGCCTTCTTCTTCTTCTTGTCTTCTTCTTGTTCTTCTTCTTCTTCCGATGTTGACCCGACGCTCTCTCTGCCCGGAATGCCTGTGCCGCTCTGCGCTCGGACTTATATAGGGGCATGGGGGACAGGGTCACATGCACATGTCACATGGTGACCCCGCCCCCTTGTGTTGTCACAGTCCCGGAGGATGCTGGGACTGTGACATCGCAAGGGGGCGGGGTCACCATGTGACATGAACATGTGACCCTGTCCCCCATGTCCCTATATAAGTCCGAGCGCAGAGCGGCACAGGCATTCCGGGCAGAGAGAGCGTCGGGTCAACATCGGAAGAAGAAGAACAAGAAGAAGGACAAGAAGAAGAAGGCGGCGCCGGCGGCGCGGAAGACGACGACCGCCGCAAGAACAGAAGAGACCCCCGGAAGACCCCCGAAGGCGGATCGAGACCCCCAGACGACGGCGGCGACGACGAAGAAGGTAGCCGGACTCCCCCCGCTCGTGAAAGAGCTTGGTAAAAGAGCAGAAGAGAGCGGAGGAGTCCGGCGAGAAGACCCCCAAGACGGAAGAAGACCCCCGGAGCAGTGCAATAAAATATTTTTTCAAAAGTGTGTGTGTTTTTGTACTTTACATTTTACACCTTAGGTGAATGGGTAGGGGTACATCGTACCCCATACTCATTCACATAGGGTGGGGGGCCGGAATCTGGGGGCCCCCTTATTAAAGGGTGCTCCCAGATTCCGATAAGCCCCCGCCCGCAGACCCCGACAACCAACGGCCAGGGTTGTCGGGAAGAGGCCCTTGTCCTCATCAACATGGGGACAAGGTGCTTTGGGGTGGGGGGGCCGCACGGCCCCCCTTTCCCCAGGGCACCCCCCATGTTGAGGGCACGCGGCCTGGTACGGCTCAGGAGGGGGGGGGGCGCTCGTTCGTCCCCACCCCTTTCCTGGCCTGCCAGGCTGCGTGCTCGGATGAGGGTCTGACATGGATTTGGGGGGAACCCCCACGCAGTTTTTTCGGCGTGGGGATTCCCTTTAAATCCATGCCAGGTCACGGAGCTAGCGCGGCGGCAGTAACTGCCTACGCTAGCTACGTAACCTGAAGTCACGTGCTAAATGAACGGACTTGCCGATGAGCGGCAAGTCCGTTCATTTCAAAAGTCCCGCGGACTTGCCCACTAACGGCGGGCTTGTCCGCTGGACTGCGAAGTCCAGTGGATAATTTTAAAACAAAACTTAAAACTTTGGTCCGCCGGACTTTGGCGCCAAAAAGTCCGCCGGCGCCCACACACGAGGGGATTATCCGCTGGACTTCAGTCCAGAGGATAATCCCGCGGGATTGTCCCTTCGTGTGTACGCGGCATTCCAGTTACCAATAACACAGACTAGCCTATAGCAAACAGGTACAAATGTTTGAGCAATGTCTTTGTATAGGGGGTATAAATGCTATGGTCAGCGAATGTTGGGAAGTAAATTATTTTGTATATATACAGAAACTAATATTTATAGAGAGTCTATACATATATTTATTTATATGTTGTACATTGATTAGCTGGGAATTGTTGTGTTGGTTATAATATATTAATTATAGAGCAAACTGTGACATAGACCAGGCTTGTCTTTCCAAAAAATATGGTGTTGCATTCCCCAGAATACATTAACAGAAACAAAGTTGCATGGGACAGACACATATCTGCACACCAGTGCTACAGGCCCAGTTTTCTATGTCTACTATATGCAAAACCTGTGCGGACTGTATTCCTTTACACGTAATACCCAACACATTTCTTTACAGGAATATAATAGGTGTTTTTTTTGGAGTAACTGATCTGGACTGTACTGTTTTTAATGCTGATAATAAATATAAAAGCACTGTATTAATAGTATTGTGACAGATGTTTCAAGAGTCAGGCTATTTAAAACTGATATTTCAGTTTCTGGTAGATGCTGAAGAACAGAACCTCCTAAAGGTCTCATAACTCTTAGGTCTACCAGTGGTGAGCTTTACATGAGCGGGTTCTCAAGCCAGCATATATTTAAACCCCTTCATGAGGAATTCCTTTGATCCTGTTATATAATTTATTCTACATTATGAATATAACAAAGGAGGTTTACATTTACCAAACTGGTCAGGAGCACCCTACGATGGGTAGGAAGAAAACCAAGGATGATGGCAAATAAAGCTCACCACTGGAGTACCCAGTACCCAAGAAGTAAAAAACCCATAGGGTGAGGTCAGCACACTATCTATAACTGCTTTTTTACTTTTGGATGGACCAGCTCTTCAGTGTAAAGCTGAGAAATATTACATTGTACTGATAAATAACACTTACGATTAGTCATGAAGACTATTTTGTTTCTTGACTGTTTAATTACACTTCTGAACAAGTATTAATGCAACATTTTCATGCTTGAGTCTTTTTAAAACAGTTGGTTTGGTTTGCAAAGTATGGACACGTTTGGGCAGGATTCAGTCATAGTTGGCAAGTCCCAGTTTCAGATTTTATAAGAGCTAAGGCTTAGCTTTCAGACATTTTTCTTTTTAAGGTCTTGGTTACCTAGGACTGTCATTCATGAGCATGTATTAATGCAAGGGTTGCCTCTGGCTATATTCACATTTACCAGCTGGACTTATGTACCAGACTTACATTATATTACCAAAAGTATTGGGACACCTGCCTCTACATGCACATGAACTTTAATCGCATCCCAGTTCTAAAGCCTCGTACACACGGTACGATTGTTAGACAAATGAGCGTCTGAGTTTTGTCAAAAGGATGTGTGCCAGGATCTTGTCTTGCATACTAACAAATTATCGGGCCACAAACACGAACGTAGTGGCATACTACGAGGAAACTTGAGCGCCAACCCTTTGGGCCCCTTCCGCTAATTTTGTGTTTGGTGAGCATTGATTCCGAGCATGCGTGTTTGTACTTTCGACTTTTGTGTAACCGATTTGTGTACTGATCATCCGAAAATCTGATGTGGAGCTGTCGTTTGCCAAAAATTTACTAGCCTGTCATCCAACATTTGTTGGCCGAAAATTGGAAAACAATTGTTGAAAGGAGCGTACTAACGGTAAACCTGTCAAACGACAATCCCCTTCTGATTTTTGTAGAGTGTGTACGACGAAGCTTTAGTCTGTAGGGTTCATTATAGAGTTGGCCCACCCTTTGTAGCTATAACAGCTTCAACTGTTCTTGGAAGGCTGTCCACAAGGTTTAGGAGCAAGGTCCATAAAGACATGTATGAGTGAGTTTGGGGTGGAGAAACTTGACTGGCCTGCAGAGAGGGGGGACCTCAACCCGATAGAACACCTTTGGGATGAATTAGAGCGGAGACTGCGAGCCAGGCCTTCTCGTCCACATGAGTGCCTGACCTCACAAATGCGCTTCTGGAAGATAGTCAAACATTCCCATAGACATACTTCAAAACCTTGTGGACAGTCTTCCCAAAAGAGTTTGAGGTGTTATAGCTGAAAAGGGTGGGCCAACTCAATATTGAACCCTATGGAATAAGACTGGAATGCCATTAAAGTTCATGTGTGTGTAAAGGCAGGCATCCAAATACTTTTGGTAACATAGTGTATCTGAAAATATACCTGTCTGTGCTGTACATGAAAGCTATCCAATCAAATTCCTTCTTTCAGCTGAAATATAATAGATAGGCCAACATTGGCATTTTACTTTTGGCCACTTTTGACATAAAGCTCTCTACTTGTTTCCTGTGACAGATTCTTTAGGGTACTTGAGGTCAAACCCATGTAGCATTTGGGTGTCAGTAATGCAATTCTGAACCTGTTTCTTAACACCTCATGACAGAAAGTGTCTGAAACAGGGACCCACTTGGCATCCAATCAGATTCTCCTGTTTTGTCTGTAGCGCAGGTTACAAAATTAAAGGAACAATTTAATTGGTAGCTACAGGCTTAATAGTCAACAAGTCATAAGCCAAAATTTAAGAAGCAGTGACCAACAGCTGCCAAGCTTAAAATAGCTATCATTGATCTGGATGAATTAGCTTGGACAAATTAAAACCTGATTGGTTGCTTTCTGTTCCCTACACACCATAATTTTTTTGTACTGTTTCAATAAATAAGCCCACATGTATTTCAGCGATAGGAAATATACTGAAGACCTCTGGGGCCTTTGTAGCTAATACTGTTTTGTCTATTGACCTGTAATCTCTACAGCATAACACTGCCAAAAAGAAATACTGTCTTTAAATAAGTAAATATATCACACCCGAGTGTAATTAGTGTGTCTTCTTTGTGATATCCTTGTGTTTGTTATTTTCATGTCTGATTTGAAATAAAAATGATATATGGAGAATTTGTTTTCCTATGGTAATTTGTAAGAAGGTGCAAAAAAGGTAACTGCAATCTAATATACACAAGAAGAAAAGAGTTGGTTCACTAAAGGTTACCTTTTGATTATTGGTTGAGTTTGTGGGTATTCCTGCCCTGTCTGAGTCTCATTCTGTTTAATACAACAGAGGTGTGCAGAAAAAATACCAGCTTTGATGGTGTCTTTCCTACTAAAAATATAGGCAACAAATCACAGGAAAATACAGGTCAGGCGGCAACTTCGGTTCCCGTTTCCACTCCTCTTCCTTTATAACAACCTTTCTCGACTAGGGTTCCTCCCCGTAAGTAACCACTGACACCAACAATCTTTTCAGCTATCTGTAAGGTGCATTCTTCCTACTGACCACCAATGTAAGGGGCATTCTTCTTACTGACAAGCAGTGTAATGAAGCCCTTCCCCCCCAATCACCAATTCAAGGGGACCCTTCTCCACTGACAAACAATGTAATGGAGCAGCTTACTTACAACCAATGGTGCAGGGGGCATTCTTCCCAATGACCACCAACAGAAGGAGCATTCTTCCCACTGACCACCAGTGTAAGGGACATTCTTCCCACTGACCACCAATAGACGGAGCATTCTTCCCTCTGATCACCAATGTAAGGGGCATACTTCCTGTTCTGTCTCAAGGACATTCAGCTAAACCATTCTTATCCCATAAACATGATACCATATTTCTTCGATCACAGTTTATTGGAACAAGCTAGGTGAAACTACAAATAACAAGAATAAACCTTGATAAGTACAATATCCCATAAATTTAGCATACATTTCAAAGACAAATATACACAGTACAATATGAGACAGTAAAACTTACTTTTTTAAGTTCAATAAGGGATTGATGGTAAGAGATTGAAACAAGACCTCTTGCAGTCTGAAAAGCATGATGAATGTGTCTCTTCCTGTGAGACTTTACCCAGAATACTTTGCTTTCCAAGTACTTCCTAGGTTATAAACTTTATTAATAAACTATACACACAGAAGCAATACCAAAAAAGGACGCTAGATGGCGCCCAAGCTCTGCAAATGATTCCTATAAAAGGTAACAACATTAAATGTCATTTACAACAACACAAATGCAGATAATCAGAATATATCCATCTGATGGACAGAACACTCCCCGCCTGACGTCAAGTGACGTCACTAACAGAGTCCTCCGTAGAAAGTAACAGAACAAGTTCAGTCACTGGTCTCAAGAACACTTTGGCCTCATTCTGTTGAAAGGTCTTGACCTCGACCTTACGGACAAGATTATCTTTGCTTGGCAGTACTTTGGTGACTAGACCTAAAGGCCACATGTTCCTTAGTGTCTGGCAATCTCTCATGAGCACAACATCACCAAGTTTAAGGTTAGGTTTTTCTGAGTGCCACTTCCTCCTTAGTTGAAGAGTAGATGTGTATTGCTCCCTCCACCGACTCCAGAAGGTATTGGCAAGAGTTTGAACTTGTCTCCATTGACGTTTGTAAAGGTCCTTCTCACAAAACTCTCCAGCTGGAGTACCTACAGGACCAGTCTTTTGCGTGAGCAACATGGTAGGTGTGAGAACCATTGGATCTTCAGAGTCACTTGAAATTGAAGTTAAGGGTCTGGCGTTAATGATGGCTGTAACCTCTGCCATAAATGTCACTAAACACTCGTGAGTAAGCCTTGCAGTTCCTACTTGTAGGAAGATAGAGTCAAGAATTCTGCGGGCTATGCCTATCATCCTCTCCCACACACCTCCCATGTGAGAAGAGTGAGGTGGATTGAAGATCCACGTGCAGTCTTGCTTACTCAAATACCTTTTTACACTGGGGATGTCCAAGTTGGAAGGAATTTGCAGTTCTTTCACTGCTCCTACAAAGTTAGATCCTCTGTCAGAGCGAATGAGTTTCACTGGGCCTCGGATTGCAATGAAACGTCTAAGAGCATTAATGAAACTTGAAGTGTCCATTGACTCAATCACTTCAATGTGAACAGCTCGTATGGACATGCAAACAAATATGACTGCCCAGCGTTTACTGTTCGAGTGTCCCCCTTTTGTGTACCGGGTGGCAACAGACCAGGGACCAAAGACATCAAGTCCAACATTAGTGAAAGGCGGATCCATGCTAAGCCTGTCAGAAGGTAGATTGGCCATCTTTTGTGTCTGTAACATTCCTCGAAGCTTTCGACAGATAACACACTTGAAGAGGAACTTACTCACACATCTTTTGGCTCCAACTATCCAAAGTCCAGCAGCTCTTAGAGCTCCTTCAGTAAACAGTCGGCCCTGGTGTTTAGTTTGGTCATGGTAGTGTTGAATGAGTAAATAGGCAATATGATGGTGACCAGGGATCACTAAAGGATGTTTCTCTAAGAACTCTAACTTGCCTTCTTTTAAACGGCCTCCTACTCTCAACATGCCATTTTCATCAAGGATTGGATCAAGTTTCTTTAAAACACTGTCTTTAGGAACAGGTTTGTGATTGACAATACAATCAATCTCTTTGGCAAAAACTTCTCTCTGTACAACAGATATTAACCAGTTTTTAGACTGTTCTAGGTCAGTTGCTGAGTAGACTTTCCTACAGTGGTGCCAACTCCTGCAACCGTCATGAGTTGGTGGTTGTTTTTTGTAAGACTGAGCTATGTGGATTAAGCAAGTGATAGCTCTAACTAGTGACCTCCAGGTGGAGAACCTGCTGAAACGGTGGGTTTTAAACTGGTTGAGAGATGTTGTTGTGACTGCAGTAGAAACCTGAGGGCGGATTTCCTGATCCTTTTCTGCATCTATCAGGTCAAACGTGGTGAGGTCATCATTGTTACAGTCAGGACTGCGTAGAAAGGTGGGACCTGTGAACCACGAAGTACTGTCAAGGCGACTGGCCGCTACAGATCTGGTCGCTAGGTCTGCGGGATTATAGTCTGTAGGCACAAAATGCCATTGCTCTGGGCGGGTGGATCTCCTTATTCTCAACACTCTGTTATTGACATAGACATAGAAACGCCTAGTTTCATTATGGATGTAACCCAGAACTACTTTACTGTCTGTGTAGAACTCGGCTTCCTGGATTTCTAGGTTTGTCTCTGTTGCTATTAGTTCCGCTAGCTCTGTAGCCAATACTGCAGCACAAAGTTCCAGCCTGGGTATGGTGTGTTCAGGCAGTGGTGCAAGTTTTGCTTTTCCCATTACAAACCCTATGTGGCTTTGTCCTTTAGTGTCTATGGTTTTCAGGTAAGCTACAGCAGCAATTGCTTTAACAGAAGCATCCGCAAACACACAAAGTCTTTGCATCTGAACATCTGCAGATGACAGAGGTGCATATGGGCGTGGAATTTTAAGATTGGATAGCGCTGTTAGTGAGTTCTTCCACTCTAGCCATAGGTTCTTCCTGTCGGTGGGGAGAGGGTGGTCCCAATCTAGCGACTCACAGGTTAAGTCTCTGAGTAGTGCCTTACCCTGGATGGTGACAGGTGCTGCAAAGCCTAAAGGATCGTATAGGCTGTTTATGGTAGACAGGACACCTCTACGGGTAAAGGGTTTTTCTTCTGTGTTTACTTGGAAAGTGAAGGTGTCAGATCTTAAGTCCCAAAGCAAACCAAGGCTGCGTTGCATGGGAAGTGAGTCTGTGCCTAGATCTAAGTCCTTTAACTCGTTGGAATGGTCTTGGACAGGAAAGGCTTCTAAAACTTCTCTACTGTTGGAAGCAATCTTGTGGAGCCTTAAGTTGGAACACGCAAGCATTGCCTGAGTTCTTTTGAGGAGACTGATTGCGGCTTCATTTGTGGGTAGTGATTTCAAGCAATCGTCTACATAGAAATCCTTGTCCACAAATTGTCTGACGTCTGACCCATACTCTGACTCTCCCACTCTAGCAGAGTGTCTGAGGCCATATATAGCAACTGCAGGGGAAGGGCTGTTGCCAAATATGTGCACCTTCATGCGATATTCTGTGATGTCTCCAGAGGGGTTGTTGTCCCTGAACCAGAGAAACCTCAGAAAGTTTCGGTGTTCTTCCTTAACAAGAAAGCAATAGAACATTTGTTGTATGTCTGCCATGAATGCGACTGAATCCTTGCGGAAGCGGAGAAGTACTCCCAATAGTCTGTTGTTGAGGTCAGGGCCAGAAAGAAGGACATCATTTAGAGAGACACCTTCATGCTTGGCGCTGGAATCAAACACCACTCTAATCTGCCCTGGCTTCTTAGGGTGATAGACGCCAAATATGGGTAAGTACCAACATTCTTCTGAGTCTTTGAGGTCTGGAGCTACCTCAGCATGGCCATTTTGGAATATTTTGCCCATGAAGGAAAAGAAATGTTCTCTCATCTCTGGTTTCCTTTGCAGATTGTGTCTTAAGGAAGTGAGGCGTTTATATGCTAGTTCCCTGTTGTTAGGCAAACGTTGTCTTTGTGGCCTAAAGGGAAGAGGTGCTACCCAGTTATTAGACACGTCTTTCTCCATACTGCTTTCCATAACCTCTAGGAAGATTCTATCCTCAATGGACATTGCTACCTGGTTGTCTTCCTTTGTTCTCCTGAACACTGAGTGTCCTAAGTCGCTTTGGTCATTGTCATAGGCATTGCTGTCACAGAGGGGACTTAAGAAAGGAAGAGGTACAGGGTTGTTGTGAGGTAGCTCCTTTATGAGGATGCGATTTTGACAGGGTTGGAAAAGAGAAGGACGACCATTCTCGAGGGTACTAGTGAGCAGATTATTAACAGATGCCGGTTTGTGTGCACCTCCCAGGCAAACATCACCTATAATGACCCACCCAAGATCCAGTTTTTGGGCATATGGAGCACTTTTAGGACCGTTGATCAGTTTCCTTACTTTGTGGACTTGCAAGATATCCCTCCCTAGGAGTAAGATTATCTGAGCCTGATCATCAAGTTCTGGTATGAGATGTGCTATGTGCTTCAAGTGAGTCTGGTGAGCTGCTGCGTCTGGTGTGGGAATCTCTGATCTGTTGTCTGGCATCTGGTTGCACTCTATTATGGTCGGTAAGGGTAGGCATGTCTTACCATCCATAGATTCAATTTGTAGGCCGTCAGCTCTTCTCCCCGCCGTTTCCACTGTGCCTGCACAAGTCCTAAGGGAGTAGGGGCTGCTGGGGCCTTTAAGGTTTAGAATGTCAAAAAACACAGGTCTGGCTAGTGACTTATTACTCTGATCATCCAAAATGACGTAGAGCTTGACTGCTTTGTCTCTGCGTCCCTTTGGGTAAACTTTCACTAGACAGATTTTAGAGCAAGATCTGCCACCTGTACTTCCTTTGCAGACTTCAGTGCACTGTGAAGTGATTGCTGTGGTATCTGTACTAGAGTCTTTGGTCTCCCTGCCTTGCTCCTTGTCACCATGGACAGGTGGGAAGGTTCTTGGAGTAGGCTTTGGGTGTAAAGCTGTGTGGTGCTCTGTGCTGTCACACTCTGTGCATTTGACACTGACCTTACAGTCCTTGGCGAAGTGTGTAGACGAAGAGCAGCACTTGTAACAGATGTTGTTCTCTTTGAGGAAGGCTTTGCGTTCCTGGATGGTCTTTGTCCTGAAGGCTCTGCATTTCAGAAGAGGATGTGGCATCTTATGTAGAGGGCAGAACTTCGTAGGGTCATTGACTTGATCCTCTGGCTGAAACTCTGCAAATCTGTGAGAAGAAATGTTAGTTTTGTGCACTGCTACTGGAGCCCTGAGTTGCTTAGGGCCAGCAGAAGTGATGTAAGACACTGGAAAAATGAAGCTGGGGTCATCTTTCGTTCCTGCTTGTCTGTCTACAAAGTCCACAAACTCACTAAATGGTGGAAAGGGCACATTGTGTTTCCGTTTGTAGTTACAGCCATGAGCAATCCATCTTTCGTGTAACTCATAAGGAAGTTTTTGAGCTAAGGAGTTAATACCTCTGGCAGAGTCAAGATAAGAAAGGCCAGGTAAGTCGCCTTCCGCTTTAGCAACTTGTAACTCCATACATAGGTCACTGAATTCTCTGAGTCTTTGATAACCTCTGCTAGGTATTTTTGGAAAGTCTTCTATCCTTTTAAACAGTGTACTCTCTATAGCCTCTGGTGAGCCATAACATCTATCCAGTCTGTTCCAGATGTTTGTAAGGCCTATCTCAGGGTGGTTTATATTAATGTCTCTGATCCTTTTGGCGTGTTCAGCAGAATCATTGCCAAGCCACTTTACAAGGAGTTCTATCTGTTGTCTGCAAGATAGATCTAGACCTTGGATAACACTCTGGAAAGAGGATCGCCACGCCCTGTAGTGTTGAGGGCGATCACTAAATTTGGCAAGTCCTTGGGTAACTAACTCGCGTTTGGCCAGGAACTTGGCAAAGTCTACAGTAGCCTGATTGGCGTTGGGGTAGGCTGCTGGTGTATTGTGGTGCGGTGTAAAGGCATACCTGTTAGAAGTCTCTTCTTTAGGCTCTCTGGGCTCAAACTTGCATGCGGTTGGCAGTTCGTACCGGTTCGTTGCGTACACCTTTGGAGTGAAGACAGGCGTTTGATGTTTGTATGAAGGTTGAGTACCTTTTGGAGTAGAAGGTTTGGTTGAGACTGGAACGTCTGGAACTCTGTCAGATTTTTCTTGCCTGTAGCACTGGGGTCTAAGGTCGTCTTGTTGCTGCTTGATTTGGTGTGACTCTCTGACATCATGTTTAATTTCTTGTTGTGGGATGCTGCTTGGGTCACAGTGCTGGTAGACATAATCCGACGTGCGTTGCAAGGAATCTTGGTGTTCTTCCTCTAGGCCTGGTATGCTGCTACCTGCTCTTGGCTCATCGTAGATGGCTGCTTCTAGAGCTTCTGCTTCTGCAATGGCGGCGGCAGCATCTCGTTCCACTGCCAGCTTCTCCATGTTAGCTTCTAAGATAGCTTGCTGCAGTTTCAGAGATGCCTCTTGCTGAGCTCTTTCGTCTTCCAGGCGTATTCTTTCCATCTCTCTCTCTTGTTCCTGTCTCACCCTTTCTTGCTCTCTCTCTTGTT